>JBBPKK010000176.1:0-43236 GCA_038089215.1 Tylopilus vinaceipallidus
TCTTTGGGACGACGTGCCTTGGAGGCGCTCGTGTCCGTGCCCTGATACCGGCGTTCCCGCGAGGTTGTTCAGTTGCTGCCTCGTCACGTCGGCGGCCGCGGCGATCATCTCAACGTACGTACAGGTCCGGCTGCCCCTGGACATTGAGTCGGACGTAGAGATTGCCGCGTGAAAAGGGGGCGACGATGGCGAAAAGCGTTGCCAGCGTCTGACCCTGCTAGTAAGTAACAGTGAACGTCAGGACTCAGGAGTCGGAGCGGAGAAACGACTTTAGAAACGACAAATGGTATGATGTAAGGCCCGCAATGTTGCCATAACCGAAATACGCAACTCAGTACTCACTGGCAGTATCATACAGAAGGATCAAACTTGTATACGAAGGACTATGTCGTACTCAACACCGGCTGCGCCAGATCGCCATCGAAGAACGAACCACACTAAGCAGCTTGTGGCAGTACTTGAAAGTCTCTGGTAGGTTGGTACTTAAATGCCCATCCGACGCACTCTTGTAACGGCTGGACCGCCACGCACAGCCGCTAAGCCAAAAGGATACTGAGTGCTTAGTGCTAAGTTTGCACTCAGTACCACAAGCGGTATGTGTCAGATACTGGCTCTACTAAGTGACCCAGAGTCAAATATTAACCTTGTTTAGTGCTGGGGTTTTTCGGACTCAAGATCGGGGTCGTGCTTGAGAGCTCTCCTGTTAACAGAAACCCTAGTAGGTAGAATGACAGGCTATGCTGTCAATTTGATGCATCTTGGCCCGAGGATCCTTGCAATAAATTGATGCAAAAATGGCAGCAATGAATATTGATGCATGAGGTGTAAGCAAGATGAGGGGCTGTGGACTAACTCCTGGATTTAATGCATCAAATTGTGGAAAGGACCCTTATATTTCATGCATCAGAGTGCCGTCTACTGGTGAGAATGATGTGTCTCGTCAGCACTCCAAGTCGTTGGCATATTGAATATGGCACGACTTTCGACTACCAGTAGTACAACACATGTATTTATTACAATGCGTGGTCACCGAAACGCAGTTATTGTGACGAACCTGAGAAAGAGAGCTACACCGATCGACGCGGTAGGAACACACATCATTCGTGTTAATGAGCGTCGAAAAGATTGCCAGCACTCCCCCCCTTCACTATATCAAGTCCACTGTTCTCCATACGCTTTGCCCAAATTTTTTCGGCCAAGTCCACTGCTTCCTCCCGAGAAAATCTGCACTTGTCTTCGAGATGCCGCGTCAGTTCTTCCAGCGTCAGGGTCTTTGACCGGGCCGCTGGCGACAGAAGTGTCCGCTTGCGATCTTTGATGTGCGCTACCCATTTCAGCAGTTTGCCCGCTAAATGAATGAACCACCCATTGCGCTCGGGCTTCCAAGAAACCCCCGACATGTGGTCCAACAGCATCCTGCGGATCGCAGCCTGCGACTCCCTGTACTGGCTTGCGTACACGTTGTTCAACCCGCGCGTCGCGGTGACGCACACGTGTGATGTGCACACGAGCTTGGACTTTTCGAACAGCGCGGCGTTCCGGGCCCACCAGCCCTCCATTGGCCGTTGGTCCTCCATCCCAGTGATAACGAAGGCCACAGGAACCTGGTTCTGACACAGGATGTCGCGGAACAGGTAATAATTGGTCTGCGTAACGGAGGTGATCCGGCCACGCATGCAAAAGATGACGAGGCGAATCCCGCCCGTGTGCTGGAGTTGGGTAATGAGCGCGTTGGCTTTCTGGATGGCAGTGAAGTAGTCGTTTTTACTCAAGCTGGGCTCGTTCAGTCCGACCGTGTCAAACAGACGGACGTGGTGCCCAAGCCCCTGGTGGTCCGTGAGCACGATGTTATACGAGTCCGCTTCCATGGTGCAACCGCTCGCACTGGAAGAGACGTCGGCGAGCTGCTCCCCGGCGATGAGGTTGATGACAGAGCTCTTCCCCACTCCTGTCTCGCCAACGACAAGCACGTTGGGAGTGCAAGTTCGCTGAATCTCGTAAGATGGGGGATTATCAGGAACCATGTCTAAAGATCTTGCTTAGTTCGGATGGGAGGTTAGTAGCGAGGGACGTACGCCTTACTACTTGCACAACAGCTCCAAGCGGGGCCTGACCGAGGGGAAGACACTGCCGCATTTATACCGCGGTTACATTGCACCCACGGCTTCAAGCGATTGCTGTGGGTACAACTTTATGGAACGTTACGGCTAAAAACAACGCTTCGATCGTAAACACGAGTGGTCGGGCGGCTTCCTGTGAGCGCTCATTGAATGTTCGATGAGGAAATCTAAAAAGCAACCTGCCGTACCACACTCTGGTTCAATCCGAGTCCTCGTTTAGCTAGTGGCCCCCGCTTGAACTCGGAAAGAGAGCCAAAATAACTTGTGATGTGGCACATTGGAGTGACTCTGCTGTGTCGGGCGCCATACGAGCGTGCCATGTGACAGACCCCCCAGTTGATTTCATTAAATCATTCGTTTTATTCATGTGACCACACGTTATCTGGCATCATTTCATGAACGTTCTGTTGGCTATGCTGACTCAGAAACCCAACCTACTAAACCTAAGCAAACACTAGACGTCAGCGGTGCCTTCTAGAACACGACCTGCTCGCCAGTGCGTGGTCAACGCGGTCATAGCCTGGCTGCAAGGTTCTTCAGAGATTTTCCGAGGCCGGAGGGCGATGAGCCCACGCCGCCATGATTCGACGTGTCCCCGCGCTTAGCTCGATGAATGAGCACCGAACACGTTGGCAGTTCTCCGTTCTTGAGGCCGTAATGATGGTAGGACGACCTGCTCTCTCGTGCAAGCCTGTTGTCAGTGCGTACTGGATGGAGGCAGAGGATTTGAAACTAGAATACTATAAACCATCGGCCTGAGGACAAGGCATCGCAGCATTCAACATACCCCTTGATCCCGCCACTACATTTCAATGCGTATATTTAGAAGGGTACAGTACCCGCTCTTAGACATCCAGCGCCGGTATGCTCTAACACGCATTAACAGCCGACAGTGACGATAGGCTCGGGCAGAGCTACGGAAGGACCCAGGAAGGCATGTTCGCAGTTCGCGGGAGTACAGTCTTTGACCGAGTGCCTAGGCGATCAAAAACGTCGTAATCTTTGGGGAGACTGGTGTAGGCAAGAGTTCCCTCATCAACCTAATTGCCGGTGCAAAGGTTTCCGAGACATCCAGTAGCGCTGCTGGATGCACACTGGATTATAAACGTCACACGTTGACGCTAGCTGACCAGCAGTTCGCCATATGGGATACCGCAGGGCTAGGAGAGGGCACCCAAGGAACCGTGCCCGCGGAAAAAGCAGAGGCATATTTGAAATTGCTGCTGCGCGACTTGGCCAAAGCGAACGGCATTGACTTGCTCATCTACTGCGTGCGTGGAACGCGAGTTCGATCCGCGTTGCTCACAAACTACCATCTTTTTTACTCGGCGATCTGCAGGAAGAAAGTCCCCATTGCCATCGCAATCACGGGACTCGAGAATCAAGAAGGAAACATGGAAACATGGTGGTTGCAGAACAAGAAAGAGTTCTCGGCCCTGCAGATGCATTTTGATAGCCATGCTTGCGTGACGACGCTCGAATCTTCTTTCTCGCAGAACGCTGTTCTCTGGGAAAGACGAGGGATATCAAAAGCAGCGTTAATCAACATGATCACGAGTACATGTCGCACCGAGCAGTGGAAGCCAGCGGAGCGCACCTGGGCCGAGACGGCTTTTGCAGACATCCGTGCCATATTGTCCCCAAGAGACAAGAACGCCACTCACATAGCGAACGTTATCTTGAGCGATATTTCGCAAGATGCCACCCTCGCTCAATGTTCCGTAAAACGTGCCGTCACGTTTCACAACCCTATCAGCCTATCTCGTTCTCTCACATTGCCAACGTTTCGCAACCCTATTTCCGTCATGAATGAGAAGGCACAAACCAAGCTTCCATTCAGTAATACCCTAAAATGCACCCCGGAGCGCCTATTCCGCGTCTATCAGGTTCCACGGAAACAGACGCAGTCCAAGGGCAAGGATGGGACAAAGGACATGGTTGTCAAGCGTGGGGCCGACCTGCTTATTTTCTGCGTGGAGAAAGACAACGAAGGATGTAGGGATGTCAAATTCCAATGGGAGCATTTCAACTCCACCTACGGTGGTGACCTTGCTCCGCAGATTGCCATAGTCGTCGGAGCCACGGATGAAGAGTCGGCGAAAAAATGGTGGAATGACGTGATGGGCATCACGCAGCCGGGTGATGCGTCTGTTACTTCTTGGCCGGTAAACGGGCCAGTAGCTGAAGTCGAGGCGACAAGACGTCGACTGCGAGAGCTCATAAACACCCGCTGCATCGATTACAGTAAAGCCAATTTCACAGGAGACAAACAGATCTTTAGGGGTCTCTCGCCTCCAACTTGGGACAAGGGTTTTATATCTCTGCGGATTAAACCACCGTCGACAAGGAGGACTAGTAAGGTGATGACGGTAGCACGCAGCCAGTCCGAGGACGTGTTAACGAAATGGGGTGTATGGGAGCACATTTCTGATGGATAACTTCGGGTAGAACAGTATATCTTGCACCTTCCATTCGCCGTTAGTAGGACCATCCATGTTCAATAGATTGTTGTAGGATGATGATGGTTCCGCGTCCAGTGAGCATTGTATGCACTGTCTTCAACGGAATTGCGATGTCACGGTGTCGCTGCCAGTGGTGAGCGTTGAATCCGTATTGGCTCGGAAGCTTCTGCCAGAGATGCCAGAACCGGGATCGATCACGGATCCTGCCATCATGAGCTTATGGACACGCCACCATCACCCCGCGAACGGCGAACCCCCAGGATCACACATTCGATCAGCGTTGGATATTTTACTGGCCAGTGCCACATAGTCAAATGACCGAAACTCGCTTGTCCGGTTATAGTCTGATTCCTTGGCACTTGTTCGTCAAAGAGTTGTACCAGACCACTGCCTGTGGGCACCCTCTTCGGTCTCCATTCCACTAGTAAAGATCTCATTTCAAACGGATACATGCCATAAACATTTATCATCAAGGGGCGCTTTCCACTCCCACTCCTCTTCCAGTGGTGGAGGATTCGGGTCCATGCCTTCGTCTCGGGCTTTCACCGTCATCCAACCAAGAGCCGTTCGGGCAGTCAAGCGTTCCGACGGATCTGAACCCCACAGGTTCTCGACAAAGCTCCACATGTCAAGAGATATTTTGCCTTCCGGAAACTCCGGTCGCCGGTTATCTGTAACTCGACAGCGCACCAGTCCAGCGTGCATTCCTTGAAAAGGGTGCCTACCCGTGTAAGCCTATAATCATTTGATGAGGTGGCATTTGGACACTGAATTCGCCGACATACCGCATAAATAGTACAACCCAACGCATACATATCGCACGCACGCTTGTTCACACTGCGTTTAGCTTCCTTGGTCGTTGCATTGAAGATCTCCGGGGCCATATAGCTATACGTGCCACCCATCACAACCTGATCTGTCGCAGTTTGAAAGTGATCATCCGTGTCAAAGGCCGACGCAAGACCGAAGTCCGCGAGACATGCACGCCCATTCTTTGTAATTAGGATGTTGTCCTGGAAAACGGGATGAAATCAACCTCGTGAGGAAGGGGGATTCAAACATACCGGCTTAATATCTCGATGAGCAATATGCGGCTCCATCGAGTGTAGGTAATCTAGGCCCCTGATCACGTCCAATATCTACGCAATCAGCAAAGTGATTGTCTTACTGAAGAACAAACCCCTCACCAGCCTTGTTCGATTCGCTTCGGGGTGGCTCTGGAGATACTTGAATAGGTTTTCTTTACCCATCCAGGGAGAGATGAGCGCAAAGCTGATATCGGGTCCCTCGGTTGGCATCTCGTAAATGCCATACAGCGGCAAGCAGCTGGGATGCCGCAGGTACCTCCATACAACGGCCTCCTTTGAAAGTTGCTGGATGAGTCAAGGGCGTCGGTCAGAGGTCCTAGATGTACAGATCGAAATGTATCATCACCTTTTTGTACTCGGGTAAAGGCACGTGGTCGTCTCGTTTTATGACCTTCACGGCGACCAGACGAGAGTTGATTTTGCCTTGGTAAACGTACCCAAATCCTCCTTGGCTCTTTGGTATGAGACGGTCAATTGCAACCTCAGTGAGATAAATCCGACGAGGACAACATCCGGATCCTTTTGAAAACATGATGAGGGCATCTAGCAGCCACCTTCGATACCACTCCCATCCCTCGAGTTCAACGTTAGCTTCGAGTAACTACGCGTCCCGTTCAGTGTGACCTCTCTGAACTCGATGCATCAACTTACGTCGTGCAGAAGCTCTACGAGCTTTTCCACTGCAGCTCCCTGCTGATCCAAAATGTCATTCTTCCGTGGTCCGGTGATGCATAACGCCACCAAGGAAGTCAAGTTGAGGATATCAGAACTCAGCACCACTGCTCCGTTCAACAGGGCTGGGTTACATTTATGTTCTTTAGGATTAATGCTTGTCTGACAAAAATGAACACAATCCGAGTGGTTAAACAGGAGACCGCGCACCTTACAAAGAAGCTCGACTAGCTTCTTCTTGATCGTGTCGCATGACAGAATGCACTGTATATCGCCATCCTGTGTCCAGTGCTTTACTTGTTCTTCCAGATCGAATGCTCGGCCGGACCAATCGTCGCTAGAAAACCACCCGCGACGAGGACACATGACCAAGTGAGTGTAAGTATAAGCAACCAAACCCTGCAGGAGACGTGAGACGAACGAACGACAAGGTACAGTTGATCCTACCGGAAAAATGGGAACGTCTTGAACTAGTTTTAGACAAGTTTTCTTGTCACTGTCCGGCAAGCCCTCAAACGCGTTGACGATCTTGATGACTTCTGTCCGCGTAGCGTCTCGTAGGTGTTCAGCAGCCTGCCTATGCACATTCAACTGCGAATCCGAATTGCTCTTCTGTCCATCTATGGTGGTATACCCAGGGAAGTCGTCCGCATGGTTCTGGAGCCACAGCCGAAAAGCGTTGGGTTGCGTGAATGGCCTCCCCTGTCGAGGGAGCTGATCGTGGACAGCTGCCGTCTGGAATGGAGAGCGGGTTGAAACAGAATGTCCTTCTCGATGGCTGTCGCTGGGATCGCGCTGTGAACGAAAATTTCGAGGTTCGTCCAAATGATGCTGGTCATTTGGTATGGCCGAAAACGGAGGGTGATCCTGGTCTAGCGAGGTCACAGCTCGTAAGCACGATGAGTGGAACGGGAAGGAAACACGGTACCGTGAGGATCGTAATGAACTGTATCATAGCTAAATGCTGCGAGAGGGACTGCCGGCTGAGGACGATGCCCCGTGTCATTACCAGCAAGATGCGAACCAACATGACGAGTGTACTCGTTACGTTTGACTAGTTCGTGGCAGATATAGCACTCCATCTATGACGAGGAGGTAATGTGGGGACTGTAAGGTATAAAAAATGGAAAGAAGTCCCTGGACAACCCCTCGAGTATATCCCTGGACCATAGGCGCCCGATTGATGTACTCGCCCAGAGAAAGTAAAAGGATTCGGTTTCGAAATAGACGAACCTGCCCCATCGAGGACAATAAAAAACACGTTGACATGACAAGACATTCTGTGCCACATCATGGAAACAACGTGTACCACAGCAACTAGAAGGTGTCGTGCTGTAAGTTGTGGGTCCATGGAGATCAAGGATGTCCTTTTCTGTTCGAATTGAAAGTACTTGTTGTTTAGCATCCAAGTTGGGAAAGCGCGCTTGTCGGCCGGTTTGCAGCGCCGACAAAGCCCCTGGATCCATGAATCATGGCACGTACAGGCGCTGGATGATAAATCAGTAATAAGCTAGCTAGTGGCACGATGGAAGGAGTGACTCACACCTCGGGCAAGGTCAAATAAGTACTTACAGCATAGTCAATGAATACTGTTGAACAAATTCCGCCTGGGAAATAAGCTACGTTTGAGATAAATAGTTGGCAACATATTGAGAAAATGTACTAGACTCGGGAGAGCTAACCAAGACTTGCAAAAAAAACGAGCCAGTGTCAGCGGAACGTGCTACCTACCATTGGTTACATGAAAATACTGTATGTCTGCAGAGAGATGCCACATCTGTTAAGCAGTATTTTCACCTAACGTTTTCTGTGAGCGAGTCGCGACTTGTTGATGTCAACACAGCTTTTGCGACTTCTGATTGGCTGACGTGTCGTCAAGGTTGGGACTATCCCGTTTTTGGAGGGGTCGGACCATGGTTCGTTCAACTTTCGGCTGACATGGCCCAAGTACAATTATATCCTCGTATGAAATAGCTAACGTACACACTGTTGTAATATTACAAACAATCTGCCCATGTACACGGATTCGTGTTTTAGGCGTAAAGGTCTGATCATCAGGGGTCGTTCAACGGTCCGGTTCAAGTGTTCTACCGCGATGTTCCGCTGTGCATTTCCCCGCTGGCAAAAGTTCAAGTCCTCCATTACCAGTTTTGATGACTGATGTGTAATGAAGGCAACAACTTCCTTGCACGATGGCCGCTCAGATGGACTCAGTGCCCAGCATCTTTCTATAAACTTCCACACCACGTCTGGGATACTTTCGCCATCCCATCTTCGCTCTCGAGATGGTCTATGGCCACGTGAGATCATGATTACGATCTGAGCGAACCTCTGTGTCCCATGGAACGGGAGTTTACCAGTTAAAATCTGCAGGAAATATTGCGGATGATGAAACGACGTAATCAAGACCATCGAGACAACGAACCTGGTACATGATGCTTCCAAACGAGTATATATCTGCTGGTAAACTCGCCAATTGCGACGCTGGTTTACCATCGTCACACTCATGAAACAGCTCGGGCGCCGCCCATCGAATGTTTCCCGGAAATGATATGTCAGACACAGCTGCGTCCAGCAAAGTGGAGAGCCCAAAGTCGGACAGACGCGCCCGTCCGTCCTTGGTGATCAAGACGTTCGACTATCCAATCGGCGAGTAAGATTCTTCGTAAGTAGAACTGAATTCAAGGACGAGTGACGTACGCCACTAAGATCGCCATGGACTATGTTACGAGAATGCACTACACCAGTCCGTCAAGCTGTGTTGAACGAGTGAGATGGCGGAAGACCCACGATAACATAGGCCAGATGCAATGTCGTGAAGCTATGGATTGAAATGAACAACACGAACTTATCGGCGGTATTGTGCCCACGTACCAACTTTAACCGTTTCTTTAGATTGAGTTGTGTCTCGAATTTTTCTAGATATTCGGACAGCGTGCCATTGTCCGCCCAGGGACAGACGAATGCAGGGAACGGCCCGAAATCATCCGTCGTGCCGTAGAGGGGCAAAACGTTTGGATGTTCGAGTTGACGCCACACTTTGAGCTCCCGATAAACGGCCTAGCGAAGGGGTATCAACGACACAGTCACACCAGGAATTTGGCACCGTCTGAACCGGCTTGTTACCTTTCGCTTGATTTCGTATTCTTCCTTATTCGCTGTCACGGGCCGAATGGCTTTTACTGCCACCTGTAGTATCCCATTGATGAATATCATCCACTGGAACGATGCCACTCCAGGAGAACGCACTCTCTCGAAAGGCAATTGCCCGCACGGCATCTGGCAGTCCCAGACATCACTGAAACCCCCGTAGGCTACAGGATAGGCATCCTTCTTCACTATCTGACTGGTCAGGTCCACTATGTCGCTGTCTACGCGTTTCGTGGGCCTCTGTGGGATCTTGTGTTCCCGACAAAGGTGGTGACGAATAGCCCCTGCGGAACAAGAGATCTCCTTGACAAATGGAGCACCTTGCGCGATGTACTGGAACTCTGGTTCACAGAGGAAATAGGAAAGGCGTGACAAAAAGTTGAACGACGCGTCACATCCGAGAGGAAGGAGCTTGCAAGAGAAGTCAAGGCACGGACACTCGCGAGAAGTGTGGGTGAGAGTGAACGAGCCCATCTTCCTCCTCCGGGACCAGGGGCAGTCGAGAAAGTATAACTCGCATTCGAGACTTGCTCTTATAGTACGGCACGCCGTTATCACACTCCGAGCTCCAAGACAGAGGCCATCATGAGCGAATCCAATTTGCCATCTGGCCTCGACTGAGAAGAATCTCGAGGAAAACCTGATGTATATGTCGATGGCTGCCGGCAAATGTCCGCAAGGAATTTTGGAGGGTGGCATCCACGTTGACACTCCAATGGCAACACCAACGGGACTATGAGAAGCCACCGGCATTATGTAAGCCGCCGCATTGGTCCAGATGGATGAACTGCTTGAGTAACGCCCAGGATGAGATATGACACGATCAGGGTAGTTTTCACAATAGGTAGACGCTCAGCAAAGGCTGACCTTGGTCAAATACTGGCCGAGTTTCGGCGTTACTTCTCACAGCACAAATTGCATTTACTGATAATATGAAGTGGAAGTTGCCACAGCGTGTTCTTCTTGGAGGGTGGGCTGGCGCATCTTATGCATCCATCTCATGCGGGCGAGGGTAAAGAAAAGCACTGACAGCATGGTCCTGGATGCATCGTTAATTTCTAGCGGGAGGCCGCTTAACATGCATCGATATCCCCGCCCTCCCCGATCAATGAATTAATCAACGCGCCAGATCCCACGCAAAAAAACTGGCCCATGTTCGTTGCCAGCGGCAATATCCGCTGTGCTAGTCGTTCACAAGAGGCAAGCATTCTGCGAAGTTCTAGTACATGCTTGCCACCTTTCCCAGGACGAAGGCGATCCCACCTCATAGTACATTTCATGTGCAAGGGAGGAAACAGAAGTTATCAATGGCATGGTCATGGCGACATCTCCTATAGTGCTAACTTCCAGCGGGGAGACCGCCCACACGAGTGTACCGCCCGCTTGCTCCGAGTCACCGACACCACGGCACTGTTCAATCCCACCCGCTGGCGGGTTGCTCTGCACCCCAGTTCGACGCAGGCTCTGCCGCCCAATCGGTTGGTTGTGCGCCGTCCGCAGCCCAGTCGAGCGCACCTGATCCAACGTCAGACTTTGTCTCATGGCATCAAACACGCCACTCACCACCATCGGCAGCAACCAAGCCAGGGTTTACCGCGCCCGCTTGAGGGGGAGACGTGACATCCCACTCCGGGAAACCAGCCTGGGCTTCCGGCTCGGCAGCCGCAAGCTTGGCCTGAGCCTCCTCTTGTTGTTGCCTCTCCACCTCCTCGGGGTCACGGTAAAAGAACATGTCGACCATGACGTTCCAGCCGTCGGGCGTGCGGGGAATGACGCCGCGCAGCCGGAGGACTTCCCGCGCGAGCAGCCACCAGATAAGACCGATGGAATGGCGGGTCTTGTTGTTCGTCGGGATCGCAACGTCGACGAACTTGAGAGGGGCATCGGTGTCGCAGAGCGCAACGACGGGAATGTTGACGTAGGACGCCTCGCGGATGGCCTGGTGGTCCACGCGGGGGTCGGTCACAACGATGAGACGGGGCTCCTTGAACGAGCGGGTGATGTAGTTGGTGAAGGAACCGGGGGTGAAACGGCCGGCGATGGCCTGCGCCCCGGTGTTGGCGGCGAATTTCAGGACGGCACGGTGGCCGTAAGGACGGGCGGAGATGACACAGACGTCATTCGGGTTCTCGACGGCAGCGATGACGCGGGCAGCGAACACAAGCTTCTCCCATGTCTTTCCAATGTTGATGATGTGGATACCTTTTTGCAACAAGTCAAGCGAGCGCGTCGGGCGCTGGACAGGGACGCACCATCCACTCTCCGTTTGTAGACGTAGGGCTCCATCTGCTTGTCGCAGTTTTTCGTTCCAATGTGGCATTGGGCAGCCAGGAGGAGCTGGATCTCCTCATCGGTAGCACTCAGAATGGAGGGCAGTTTTGAGGACATGGTTGGACCTGGATGGTGGTGAGCGCCCCATGTCATCCACGTCCACAACACTCCATCCGGCGCCACCACACCACGGAATTTGTACAGTGGCGACCACAGGGTGGTGCGGATACGTGGACACGCACCGTTTACGGCGTTTTGGGCTTGGGCGTCGTCTCGGGCGACGTTGACTGGCTTTCGGGGGTGTCTGGCTCGTCGTGCGCCCTCGTCCTCAGAGTCCGCCGGCAATTACCGGGATGTTCGCACGTTCCATTTCTGTCTAATGGCCCCTATCGACGAGCTTGCTGGCTAAACGCGCGATGGCGTCCGGCCCCGCTTTGCAGCAGCCGCCGACGATGAGACCTGCCCAGCCTTGACTGCGCGCCTTGTCCACGCACGCGACCACCTCGTCCGCCCAAGCCACAGCTCCCCCATTCGGCTTCATCACCAGCCACGGCCACGTCCCTACGCCCGCACACGCCTCCTCAAACTCGTCCAACAGACCGCCCAGCCGCTCGACGTCCACGCAATTCACCCCGATCCCGCTCGGCACCGCCAGCGCCCGCCCCTCCTCGTCCACGCCTCCGCGGACCATCCGCGCCGCCACCTCCCCCGCGCGGAGGTGCGGCCCACCCGGCCCACGCGTCTCCGAGCACACCCCGCCCGGAAACACCGCGGTCAACCACCACGGCTTCATCGTCTGCCCCGCCTCCCCGAGCGTCCACGCCACCCGCGTCACCGCCCGCCGCACCGCATCCACCTCCCGCGCTACCGGCACCGTCTCGAACGCGACGCCGTCCAGCAGCGCCCACGCCTCCGGCATCTCGCGCGCATACGCCAGCAGCCGCGCCGCATGGAAGTGCGCCAGCGCCTCGACCGAGCGCGCCTCCCCCGCCGCGTCGTCCCCAAACGCAGTCACGTTCGTCCCGGCGGCCACGTACGCCCGCGGGCCGTACGGCGGCGGAAAGACCCCGTCAAAGTCCTGCATCGGGACGACCGTCGCCCCGAACGTGCCCAGCGAGAGCACGATCCGGATCTCGGACGCCCGGACGCCCGGGTGGTGCTCGGCGCAGAACACCGCGCGCGCACGCGCGGCGACCGACACGGCGTGCGACAGGATCCGCAGCGCGTCCGCGCGGCCGTAGCCCTCGCGCGCGAAGGTGTCCATCGACGCTTGGTAGCTATCGCCGCCATGTGAGGCAGATGGACGTGCGAGGATCGATCGACGCACGTGGATGTGAGCAGCGTCCGCGCACCCGCGCGGAGGAACGACAAGTGAGCCTGGAGGAGCAACTCCGACTTCTCCTCGTCGGCAGCCGCACGGGTGGACCACAGTGGCGTGTGTGCGATCTTGAGATGCAGATCGTCTTCCAACGTAGATCCCTGGATCGTATCGTCAACCGGGTGGGATCGATAAGGGATGCAGTGGAACATGATCCTCACCAGGCCACCGTCAGCCAGGTTTATCTTGTTGCTGTAGACGTTATTCAGATCCTGTAGGGACATGGTTCACAGTCGAGAAGCCAGCACCAAGCCAGCCTCACCTTGGAGCGCTGTGACGCAATTGTGGCAGTGAACGCACGGACTCGATGGCGGACTTATTCTATTGCGTCGCGACACAATACAGCCAATCCTACTAATCACTATCTCTTTCACCGCTCATCCTATCCAGCAACGATGACTCCGCCCCACTCCCGTTCCTCTGCGCGCTCGCAGCACCCTTGATACTATACCCTATCGAGGGCCGTCGATCCGGATCGGGCGACTGCTCCCTCCCAAATCGCATCGGCTTTTTTCGCCTCTTTCCCATGCGGTCCAAGTTTCCTCCCGTGTCGCCGTCCGCCGTGTCCGCGAGACGGCTCAACAAGGACGGCATTGTCACGTCCTGGCTCCGCACGCTCTTGGCTCGCTTCAGCCGTGCAGCGTCGTCCACAGAGGTACCCGATCGCTTGGGCGAGAGTGGTGTGCTCAAAACGGGCGCCTGTTGAGACGCATTGTCGTGTACAGGTGATGGCTGCGTGGGGATCGCCGGCCATGTCATGGGCACGTCGAGCTCGAGCTCGGTCGACAACGGCGGCAGTGCGGCAGAGGGCGGTCTTTGTGGTAGGTGAGCAGGCCGTGCCGACGTCATGCCGTTCTTCACCATACTACTCGGCTTCGCCTCTTGCGTGGGCACGTGCAACGATGAGGATGACGTCGATGGTTGCTCCCCCGCCAGCAACTGCGCAAACAAACATGTCGGGCGTCAATGGAAAAGCGAGAGCGGTCCGCTGCGAACCCTGATGAGGCTTTGCACCTCGTGTGCATCTTCTGGTGCTTGCACGTGGGACAACACGTTGAGAAATTTACTGATGGAAGTGATTAGGTATGATGGTACTATCCAATTTTCCAGCTCTTTGCGCTAGAAAGAGTTATTTTATCCGCGATGTTTGATCGAGAAAGACGTACGGTGTGGATAGCATGAAATATACTTTTCACAGCACGCCAGAGATCGTCTCTGTATAGCTTGGTGTCAAACAGCACCTGTGCGGCTTAGTCCGACGGAGAGGGTAGATGCACGGCACACTAACCTCCAAGAGAATCGAGCTCGCGTCCACGATCTGTCTCCGTAGCTGCGCAATTTGATGTGGCCGAGTGGTTGTCTCACGTTCACTCACGGAGAGGGCGTCCATGATCCAAGAGATGACTTGGATGCGGTCCTCCGGCCGGAACTTTTGCAGGACTAATTTCCGCGTCAGGGAACTAATATAGAATTGGAGCAGTTTGACTGCGGGCATGACATGTCCGTCGACGGTGGCCGTTTGGACCACCGACAAATAGTAGAGTGCATTCTTGAGCTGCACTGGATCGCCGGACCGCGTCTGCAGTGCCGTCGCGGCCTTGCTGAGCAACGCTTGCAGCAGCTCGTCGCCTCTAGCGCCATCCCGGAAGCATGGCAACCGCAAAAGCACGTCTTTTACGATAGTGTCCACGTCGCCGGTGTCCAGCCTAGAGATCGCCTGTGGGCCGCATGAGCCACGTGCAGCCACAGCCGAATCGCCATGCAGACATACCACGAGCAGCTGCGACACGAGGATGTGTTCGGCCTCTGAGCCCGGCGGGTCAGTGTACTTTTGTATCGCGTCCATGGCGTCGGTCGCCAAGAAGGACAAGACGAGCAAACGCAGGCGTTCCCTCGTCTGTCGTTCGTCGTCGTCGAGGTCTTCCTCTGGCGGGACAATCTGATCGCAGAGCACGCCGAGGGTCACGGGGGGATCCATGTCGAGGTGTTTGAGGAGCGCACGTTTGACGAGGCCGACTTCGTCGGGTTCATCTAGCGAGACAGACCAAGCGGCAGCGTGCCGGACGGATCATCAAAGAGACGTAGGGCGGGCGTGTGACACGGGGCGAGGCGGTGGAGGGAAACACGTACCGCTTTGGAGGAGCTGGACGAGGACGTCGGCGTTGCGCTTGACCCACTTGCGTTGGACGGAGGAGACTTGCGTCACCGCATGGTAGCCGTCCATGCGCACCTGGAGAGGGCAACGAGTCAGCCACGGTTCCGAGCCCGCCGAGTCGGGGCGCGGCACACGTTTGCATCCTGGTCCTCACAGAGATCGTAGACGGCGTTGATAGCGTCCTCCTCGAGGTCGGGAAAGTCGTTGAAGAAGACGTGGATGTGGCCCGCCGCATAGGACTTGAGAGAAGGGTGGCTGGAGTGGGTGAGGGCTATCAGCGCCTGGAAGGCGTCTTTCCGCTGTATCACGCGCGTCAGGTGCACTGGGGAACGGGGGTGGGTCGTGGCCGCCTTACCACGGTGCCCGCTCCGGAAGGCTCCCTCGCCGCCCGCTCGACGGTCCGCCTGACATGTTTGAGTTGTTCGTGTACGCTTGCAGATGCCATGGGGGTGCTCGCGCTGGTTGCCTGTCGGTATCTCGCCAGGAGAGTCGCCCAGAGGATTCGGACAACTTGGCGGCAACCTGCAAAGATCAATGATGCGCAGAGACCAAACGCGGAAGGCCGTTCCCATCGCCTTGCACTCCACTACGAGGATGAGGACCGAGGAGGAGACCGTGCACGACCGGGTCAACCTCCCCAGGCTCATGAAGCGCCTCGAGCAGTCCGTCCAGGACAGCGACTGGGCTAGCACAGACCCGCCCAGACGCGGGACGTGGCTCCACGCCCAAGCCTTGCTCCAGGTGCGCCCCGTGTTCGTTGTCCGAGCCCGCCCAACCGAGCCCGTGCTCGCCAGCAAATCCGACACGCCCGGCGCCTGCTCAAGAACGTCCAGCTCGACAACGTCGACCCCACCCCGTGTGTACCCGCTCCCCATCCCCGACTGACCCGCTCAACCCCCCACAGCGCCGAGGAGCGACGGTACCAGCACTATGCCACGACGCTCAAACACCTCGAAGACTACATGCGCCAGGTCGAACAAGTACGCCCCGCCCTTGCCCCTGCCACCGCCCGCTTACCCCCCTCTCTCACCAGCAAACCACGCCCCCGGCCCGACGCCCGAAACCCATCCTCCCCACCATCCGCCCCCCACCGCCCAAATCACCCCCCCCGTCCAAACCGACCGAGTCCCCCGTCGAAGCCACCCTCATCTCCACCGAACCCGACGTCCACGACCTCTTGCCCACCTCCCCGCACCTCCCCGCACCCTCCCCGCTGCCCCCCTCGCACGCCGACACCCCACGCACCCACACGCCCACCTTCCCCGGCGCCCTCGCACCCCCCGCCGCGTCCGCGGTCACCGCCACCCCAACCCTGCTCCAAAACTCGCGCGCCCTCCAGGACGAGCTCTCGGAGCAGCTCGCCCTCATGGCCGCCCAGCTCCACCGCAACGCCACCCACTTTGCCCAGTCCCTCCAGCAGGACCGCGCCGTGCTCGACGCCACGCAGGAAAAACTCGAGGGTAACCTCGGCTTCTTGACCCGCGAGCGCACCCGTCTCCGCGATTTCAGAGGCACCAGCGGCGGCACCACCTGTCTCGCCATCACCAGCGTGCTCATCGTCTTGATCGCCTTCATCATCATGGTCTTTATCATCCGACTGACGTGATTCATGCAAGGCTTTAATGTATTGTACTCTACCTCGCACCACGTAGCTAGGCCCGCACATCACCGCTGAATGCATCATTAGAACGTCCAACTATAGTCCCGGGAACGCGTCAAGCACGTCATGGATGTGCAGAGAAATAAAAAAAAGACTAAATAACGCAGTGACATGCGAGACCGCGAGACGTCCGACAACGAGGGTAACAAAAGAGAGTCCATCAGTCCAATCATTGCAAGGTCCTGCCAAAGAAGAATGTCATAGAAACAGTACGTCAATGAGCGTCTATTAGGATACCGGTTCGGTGCCAAAAAAAAGAAAAGTCAGTGTCTAGCTTAGGAATGCGAGAGAATGTTGTCAATGGATTGGTTCAAAAAGTCCTTGCGAGGCGTCAGATCCGCTCTCGGGTACCGAGCAGCCATGGCCTCCCGTGCGGTTCTGCCAGCATGGTCAGCGACGCCTCTACACACACCGAAAAACACCAACGCACTTCTTGGTCACCGTCATCAAGTCCTGCGTGCTCAAATACGTCCTCAACGTCTCGTACAGCTCCTCGTCAGACGGATTCGGGTTGTTGCTCGGCCCTGCAAACACCGTCGTCGCCATCGAGAACGTAGACGTAGGACGCGCCCCCCCAAACGCGGGCTGTGGAGGGCCGCCCAAGCTCAGCGCAGGCGACATGGACCGAGTCATCATCACCGAGTTCATCGTCATCCGCGGGTCGGGTGGCGGTGGCGTCCTGCCTAACGGTCCGCCGACGGTCGCAAAGTGGTTGACGGGCGTACCCATCGTCAGACGTTCCTGCGATGGATTTTGGAAGCTCGATTGCCTCAGGTTCGCAGACACCGCACGAGAGCTCGGGCGCGAGTTGGGCACGCGAAGGTGATCTTGCACAGCATTGGTATCACGGTAATAATCCCCAGCCTCTGATTGGTATTCGTACACGGAAGGACGTTGCGAGTCGGGGTGACGAGGCACTGGGGCAGCGAGATGCTTGGAGTTCATCGGGTTCTGCTCAGCGCTCAACGAGTTGCTCGACAGCGCATCCCCGTAAATCTCGGCTTCGTATTCTGCCATGTACTTGTCGGAAGACAGCACGTGCCATGATCAACGAATGCGGCTTACCATTCCACTTTTTGTACGGGATCATCGATTCGTTGAACTTCATTTCGTTGGCATCCCCGATGACCTTTTTGCTCTTTCCGTCATCAAGAACGACACGTGTGTTACCCCAACCGAACTCG
This sequence comes from Tylopilus vinaceipallidus, assembly GCA_038089215.1. Classification (NCBI taxonomy): domain Eukaryota; kingdom Fungi; phylum Basidiomycota; class Agaricomycetes; order Boletales; family Boletaceae; genus Tylopilus; species Tylopilus vinaceipallidus. The sequence goes on from JBBPKK010000176.1 coordinate 18,141, forward strand.
TCCATGCGCCAGAAGGAATACATAGGCAAGAAGAAACTGTAAATCGGGTATCTAAGTGCGAGACGTCAAAGAGCGCTCGGATCATGAACAACGATGACGCACGAAATGAGGTACACGACCATCCAACCAATAAGCATAAACTCTCGCTTGATGATGAAAATAAGGGCCTATAACACCACGATTCGATCAGCATGCTCCAAACCCGACACTAGAAGAGATGTACCTGCAGGCCATAGACCACTGCAATCATGATAATGGAGATAAGGGGCAGTGGTGATTTTCCAGTCGAGACTTCGACAATCAGCCAGATCAGCTGCACATCCGAATGAGCACACCGAGAGACCAATGAATTTTTAAAAACTCACGTATACGACAGTGGCAGGCAAAATCTATCAACAACACCCAAGACGGTCAGAAACGTCCGGCAGTGACACGACGAACGATACCCACCAGAGTACTGATGAGGTCCAGGTACACAAAGAACCGCATCGAGAGACAGCACATGCCACAAAGTTCTGGCAAGATGGCAAGCTCGCACAAGTTGTGGATGGTCGAGTTGATCCAGCGGCGACGTTGAGAGAACAGCACTCGCCAGGACACTGGCGCCATGGTCCGAGCAACCGCATCTGGCTGGAACTTGGTCTTGAACGTAGGGAAGTGCTTCATGAGGAGTGTCGTCAAGAACCGATCTTCACCGAGCGAAAACAAGTTCTTCTTGTGCAAGGTGTCGACGTTCGACTCGGCATACTCGTCAATGACACGGTTGGAGATGAAGATTGGACGGCCCTTGTCGGCGGTACGGATACGGTAGAGCGTGAAACATCCTGGGAGACAGGACACGGAGCCGAACAGACTCTCGAATGCCTTGGCGAGGTGGTGGGAAATGTAGTACTCGTAAACCTAGATCATGTCAGACGACCGAACAAAATGGGAACCAAAAACACCTACTTGGATCATTGTCCACCAAGACTTGTCCTCGTTTTGCAGCTTGGTCTCACCACAGATACCAATGATGTTGGAGTCATTGATAGAAGAGGCCACGAGCCTGTTCAGTGATTGAGGTGTTACGACCTGCAACACATGTACGTTAGCAGTTAATCTATGCCCGTACGATGCCACTCACGGTATCGGCATCGACAGTAAAGATGTACTCGTAGAACGTGGGATCGATCCCAATGACGTTGCGCATCTGGTGGTATATCTCCAACTCGAGGGGTGCCATCGGCGCGTCGAAATGCACCCGGTTGAGGTACTGCATGAGCAGAATTTGACTGTCACGCTTTCCTCTGTTGCCAGGCTTCGAGCGCTCCGTCGGTTTGCCAACCTTAACCACGACCAGGTACCTTTCAAGAGTCATCGGGTGCTGTCAAACATCCAAGGAAATCCAAAACTTACGGGACGACATGGCCCTCGAATTCATACAACCCAGAGTACACCTTGCCATAGTTGAGCTTTTGAGATCCCTCTCCGACGGACTTGAACATGAGCGGCTCTGCATTCCTCACCGACGGATCAACGCCAAAGATGTCCAGCACGATGTCGGGTGTGGGACGTTCGTTGCCACTGCCAATGATGTTACCATCACAAATGATGAAGATCAGCTTCCGTTTATCATCATAATCCAACGCCGCGAGCGAGTCGATCGTACTGCGCAGAGAGTCTTCGCCTTCGGTATAGCAAGGCACTTGGCAAAGCACAAATTTGTCCAAACGTTCAGGGAAGCGTTTTGTCCCAAGTTGCAATGCAGCCAAGACTAGTGATGTGTGAGACTGAGAAGTATTGCTCAGCCATGTACTGCCACTCACATTTCAGGAGCATGGACGCCATGATAATGCTGGAGAACGCCAAAAGCATGTAGTTCTGGACCTGGCACCTGGCGGTATACCTAAAATCGGTCTGCCCCCAATAAAAGGCGTTGTTCAAACAATCGATGCTGGCAGTCCTATTTGAAGAATCCATAGCGTCTAGAACCTTGTTGAGGGCCGACGTGATGTCTGTGCCTGCGTTCTCCTGAAACACCGTCACGAGGGTGGAGGGCAGGAAGTTGTACTCTGCATTGTTCAGCTCCGTGGTCGTCATCGTGTACACGTAGTCGGTCAAGTCGTATATGGCGCTGTTGTAAATAGCCCAGATCCTGCGCGGAAAAGATCAGTAATGAATGAACACATCAACGCTAGACTACACTTACCGCTGAATATTGGTGTCATTCGCCTGACTGTAGATATCACTGGTCTCCCAAACCAACGTCCCCTTGTAGAACTGACCAATAGCGGGCAAGTACGTTTGTGTATACCAGTTTGTATTGTCGAGGGCCGTCGGTGTGACCATTGCGTTAGCACCGGACGCATGCGAGGCCTCTTGGTACACGAATTCCGTCGTGTTCTGGATGTTAATGTGCATTGTCTGACTGCTAACAAGACCAGCGCATGCTTGGTACAGTGGCGGCGGGAAATAGTACGTCAAGTCCGTGCCTGCTAGCGCTGCCAGCGTCGCCGCGTTGTTACTCGGCTCTCCGGTGATATCACTGTGATCGCCCTTGACGAAGTTGGTGACATCGTAGACCTTGCCTTGAATAGATACCCAGTAATCGGTAGTTGTGTCGTGCTGCGCGACTTCATCCGAATTCCACGCATAGTTGAAATCCGGGCAAAGGATGATGCCGAATGCGATGATATAAAACAGAACCAAACCATTCGCCAAGAGGATAAGAACAAAGATGGTGACCTTCTCCCGCCATGCTAGACGAACATCGGGCCGTTTCATGCGGCCGACGTGAGTCAACACAAAGTTGGGAATCAGGCCCGTGAGGATCCAGACAAGGTACAACCAGTATCGTCGAACCCGAGTGGTCGGGCGATCTTCGACATTCTCGGAAGCATTGGCGGCAGCCATGTCCGCATCCTTGGAGAGTAAAGGAGGCAGTGGTTCATACCCTTCCGTTTTCTTGTCCCACGCGGTCTCTTCAGGATAGGGGTAGGTGGGAGAGGCAACGACTTGACCAGATCCATAGCCTTCATAGACGCTCGGCGTCCGGGGAGGGTCTTGATACGGTGTGACTGCTCGTTCGTCAAAAAATCGATGTTGTCTATCCTCCCCGGGAGTTTGAGGATATTCCATTGCATCGTCTGGCAGCATGACGCTTTCGTCTTCTTCCGATTCTTCGCGAGCAAGCTTCTTCTGTTCCTTTTCCACGGAACGTAGGACATCTTCCTCCATTTTCCATGCAGAATATGACAGCCATATCTTTTGGCGTCCCAATACGAAGTCCACACCATCTACCCATCCATTCGATTGAACACATTGCCGGATGCGCTCCGCATCAGAACCACGCATGGTTGGTCGATACCTCTCGCAAAACTCCGCTTGGTCAAACTCGGCAAGAAATTCAAAAGACCTCCGGGAGATGATATCTGGAAGGTTTAGGGCACGGATCTGCCCTTTGACAAGCCGCTTGTCGAGCGAATTGGAAAAACCGTTATCATTGGGGCGAACGCAATTCAATGTCCATAGCCGAGTGTTCTCAAGGTTAAACAGGATATCCGATAACGCTTGGTTCAATTGCGTGGTGACGGGATATATTTTACCAGGGTTTAGACGGGGATTCTCAGGCTGCGTGCCGGACAAGGGTGTGACGCTACGGAGGGGACGAGAGGAGACCTGTGCCTGAACGATCGTGTCTTCGTCGCTCTGGTGTTTCTCTATTGATAAGCTTGGACCAGACATGAGCTTAGCAACCAGAGAATCCGAGGAGCCACGCAGAAGAGTGACAAAGGAGGGATCAAGGAGATCTGCGTCCCTCTCCACGAAGCTGGAGACGTCGTATGAACAAGAACCCGCGTAGTGATTGATGCCGAACGCCCTCCTATCCTCAGAGGTAGGGGAAACGAATGACGAATGAAGCGTAAACTTTGATGTCAAGTCCTGCAACAGCTCGTCGTCACGGTGAGCATCGCCCTTGCCACCTTTGAAAGAAGTGGCGGCCTTGTCGAGCACGCCTAGAAGACCGCCTGGTTTCTTGGAACCACGTTCGCTGAGAGATGCTCCACGGAGAAGCTCGACGCAAGCTGAGTTTTCCATTGTTACAACGGGAGGCAATGAGATGCCATCAGCGGCAATTCGGCCATTGAGGCCGGAATTGTCGTCGAAGATGCTGCGAAGCACATGTGATTCCACCATTTCATCGGTGAAGTTGAAACAGAACTCGTTGAAGCCGCTCATATGAGCGGTGATAAGAGGTGAAGCTGCACCAATAGCAGGCGCGCCGCGAGTTTGGAAACCGGGCTGGTCAAGAAGCACGATCTGCGTAGCGGAACACGAGGGAGTCTGGGAGAGGGGTGCGAGTTTGTAATTGGCGGTCTCAACCACGAAGGCAAAGAGGATGGCGTAGAGATCCTGAACGAGCTGGTCCCTCTGAGTGGCGCCCTGTTTTGCATTCAACAACACAGTGAAGAGCTCCTTGCGAGCATAAGTTGTCTTGTAGGTCAAGGTCTCGGCTAGTTCGTCCGCAGAGACTCCGAGCAGCTTCGCCGCCTGCTGAAGCACCAAAACGTTGACGACGTAGGCGGAAACGTCCTGCGCATCTGCTTCTCCAAACTCGATATTTCCGAGTAAGAGAATAGCGCCCAGGACGCTAAATATGGAGGATACGTGCTTGGACTTGAAGCCGAGGGCCTTGAGAGCGTCCCGTAGATCATCCATGGCAATGCCATCGTCGCTAAAAGGACCAGCAGGGAGATGATAACAGCCGGACGAAGCAAGGAGGGCATAGTCGGAAGGACCTTCAAGGCCGAGGAGATCTCTCTCAACGGGGCTTGCGCCGGCCAAGAGCTGGTAGAAGACATGGTAGGAACGCTCGTCGTGAGAGAGACGGACGAGACGAGACTTGTCGAGACCAAAGGCGAGGAGTTTGGCTGCGCTAATGCGACCCCGATCGTTGAAGTGGAGTTCGGTATAGCGTGTGTGTCGTGAGGCGTTGGGGTTCGTGGGAGTCTTTGCGTTGCCAAAGGCATCGAGGAGGAGGGAGAAGGCCTTGATCTGGTCTACGATCTTGGCCTCTCGCTTGGAATGAGCGGAAAGACGGAGAAGTTGATCTACGAGGAGGCGGGTGCTGGCAGATTTACCGGAACCCGAGATACCGCTAAGGAGGAGTGAAAAAACGTGGAGAGGAAAATGATGTGGGGCGTACCGGGCAATAATGGCTTGAGATTCGAGCCGCCTTCTCATGAGAAGGTAAATCTTTGCAGCCTGCTCATACACATGGGGCTGAGGGGGGCGCTTGGAGTCGGCCAAGCCGAGCCTGGTGTCCTTGTAGCAGCGCTCCTCGTACTCTTTTGCGCTGGCATCGTTGACGTTTGCAAGGGTCTTGCAGGGGTTGAGGACGACGAGGGCGGTGGAGCTGATTCTGGTGTAGGGGAGGTCCGCGCGAAAGCGGGCGCTGAGGACGGCGAGGATGGCGTCGTCGGTGGGGTGAATGTGGGCCTGCGAGTCGATGGCGAGGAGGTCGGTGAGGTCGCCGGAGGACGTGGCCTGGGGGACGGCGGCGGCCAGGGGGGACGCCATGCCAGTGGCCGGTGTGGAGGTGGAAGGGAAGAAGAAAGGCGCGGCGCAACAGTCCCGGTTCGTTCACGCGGGCTATTCCCAGACCGGTGGGTAAGTAACATCACTACTAATAGCACTCTGGTAGCACCATCGCCGTGGCCATGGCCGCCCGCCTGACAGGGCGGGGTCGACGTCGGCACTCGTCGCGAGGCACTACGGCAACCAAATTAGACATCCCCGGCACCGTTCTCTCCCGTGGCAACATTCACATTGATGGTGACCAGCTTTGAGGCGCATTCCAAATCGTGATGTCAATCCTCTCCCGACTCCACCTTCAATCGGGCCTATCCCAGTGCATGTCCGAGGTACCGTCAACTCATCCTTGTCCCAAACGTGTCCGTGCAGCGTTCGCCCAGAAGCTCCAATTTGACACTCACAACCATTTGGAACTCCTCCTACCTTTGCGATCAAGGGTGCGGTCGCTGTCATCCTGCTCCATGAGAATGGAACGAGGTCCAACCATCAACCGTTCCGAGTGCCACGCTGCAGGGTCTGGTTCAACTCAGCGACATGCACATGTCACAACTTTACTCTCTCAAAACCACACAGCGCCGGGATCTCATCCTCTCCTACCGCCATCGCAGATCCGTAACGTGTCCGTCCATTATTAGCCAATCAGTCCCTCGATGCCTCGCGGCTCGTGCAGGTCCACCGGGGGTCTCGAGTCCATACGTGACATCCCCTGTCCTCATCGTGCAATCACACTTTGGGTGGTCAGCCTGTCAGCCTGTCATCCACTCGCCTCTTTTGGTCTCATTTAATTTCGTCCCTCCCCCTTCTTCTTCTGTGACGCTTTGTTTGTTCGCCTTTCCCTCTGGTACGTCCCCATACGTCCTCTTAGAGTCGTTTCAATGACCCACTCAGTTCCGCATCGGTATATACACTCTTCTCTCTCGCCGCGTTCCACTCCCATCCCATCTAGACACGAAACCTCCGAGTCGCTTTCTTCAAATTTCACCACGCGGTCGACACGCCACCCTGTGCTAGATTTGATATTCTTCTCTCTCCAAACTTGCCCATAAAAGTCGACTGTCATCCATTGCCCATTGCCCCTCTCGCTTGCAACCGCAAGTTAGTACATGGTCACCCTCGCCATTGATTAGTTTTACCCTACGAGACATGTCCGACGCCATCACTTCTGCCTTGGAGTTTTCGCGTACGTCTGACCTTGTCATGCCCGCTACTCGCTCATGACTTTCCCTCAGACATCCAAGCTACCGAGATCTCAAAGTATGAAGAGCTCCTCGTACGCATAATCCTCGACGGCAACGTGCAAGAGTCTCTCGAGAGTGCCTTGGATGCCGGCGTCCATGCATGGCGCGAGCCATTCACCTTGTGAGTTTCTTTCACTCTTTACCGTATTCGATGCTCAGTCACTGCCAGCGTGGCGAGCTCTGTTTCGCTGTGCGAAATACACGTCTTGGCTAAGAAAAGAAAATTCTTTTGCTATGCTGGCAGATTCAAAACTATCCGCACGACGCGTCTGCAGAGCATTAGCGAACTGCTTGACACGCGAACCAGCACTGGAGGCAAGTTCATTTCAGTTATTTATGACCATCCTACCAATTTACGTCACACCAGCTATCCGACTTCCATTGTACGATTCCACGAGAACAGACGCAAACGGCGCTGCAATGGGATTCGTCGAATTCTTGATCGCTTGCACGTCTGTTATAAACGACAATCTCAAGCATTTGTCCGCGCGTGAGAGCGTCTCCTACAGAGAGGCATCGTGTGCGGCATCCTTGCGGTCCTTTTTCCCCGAGGCTATACTGGAAAAGCTGTCCTTGACGGAATCCGATTCCGAAATGCCGACGTCACCACCTCCGCGTCCGAAGGCTCCCTCCCTTCCTGCTTCACCCTTCTCGGTTTCTCCCATACTTTGTCCGCCTAATGTCCATCCGCAGTCACCATTGTCGCCTTCTGACGTCCTTACCCCGCAGTTTCTGCAGGCGGCGACTCTATTACCTCAATCCTTCATCGCTTATTCACCCCAAAGATCCGGGGTTGATCGAGTGCTCGCTGAGATGGACACACATGGGCATGCTACCGTACATCCCATGTTCGTCCCTGCTCCAGGTATTCTCTCTGACGACACGATGACGGCAGCACCTTCCTTCATTGATGAAGACAGACCGTCTGGACTGGCTCCTCAAGGCTCCGCGGAAACCGGCAGTTTCACCCCGGTCATTTGTGAACCTCCTGAAGAAATTGCCTTTGAGGGATCAGAGCCGTGGCTGGCCGTTCAGCCGAACACGGCCGAACCCACATCACTCCCCACACCTTCCGAAGGTTTTAGGCATGGCATCATCCCACAGATTAGCATCACCCTGGCGAAGTCTTCGCGCGGCAACTCACCATTAGCCCCTTCGACATGTGAATCTGATACGACCATCAAACGGCCTAGTGTTCATGTAAACACGGGGTCGGTCACTCAGACCACCGCCGTTACATCGGCTCACTCAATATTTCCGGGCGTTGATGAACTGTCTTCCCTTTCACATTCGGCCGGATTGGCAAGTCCGCAGCCAACGACGTGCACGACCAATACTAGCAGCTCCGGTCTGTCACCTTTCTCACGGACATCGATCGCGGAGTCACCAAGCACGGCCGCAACCACACCAGCTTACTCTGCGGTTTCGGAAGGTCATAAAGATGCCTTGGCGTCCCCTGAATCCCATCTCAAACAAAGGAAAGAGCGCCCAACGATCGACACAAGTTGTGTTGGTCCCAGAGGTCAAGTAAAGAAATACAGGAACGGCTCAGTACCACCCGTCCACGTGCCAGTCAAACTTCGCAATGCTTCTCTTGACTTACCCAGGCCTCATGAATATGAACGATTCGAGCCTAACCCGTCTTTGTATTCCATTGCTCCTTCTATCTCCCCACGGCGCGTCAAGAGAAGCGGGGACTTGCGATACCCGTCCTCGCAGCCACCTGCAAGCAGACAAGGACTAGTCCCGAACGTTCGCGCCCCTGGCGTCCGCCGGGAGGCCCTCGAGTTTGACGAGGCGCAGATCTGTCTCGACACTGCCAACCTAGGTGACCAAGAGGTTGCAACGTTCCTCAAAGAAGTCGACGCAGCGCTGTCAGCGATCGTCAATGGATCCCCTGCCGTGGCCGCTGATAGTCATGCATTTTTGGCGGTGCCGGGCGCCACGAGCCGGCTTGTCAGTCGCCATCAGAGCCGCAAGCCGTCCTCTCAGCAGCTCAGGGCTGACTTATCGGCCACCGTCCGGAGCCACGAGAAAGAGGGTGCGACGCGAACAGGTTTCAGCCTCGTTGCTACCTCACATTCATCGCCTCATCCCGACATCACCCCCTCTCGAGTTGCACCGCCTCTCTCTGCAGACAACATTCCACGCTTTGTTTTGTCGCAAGTCGACGTGACGCCAGAATCGATACCCGGGGGTCCCCCACGGAGCGCAAAGCCTGCATCAACCTTCCCGCTCCCACAACGCGTGTCACCACAGCCTTCTGCACTACAGGAACTTGTGGAGTGGGTCTCTCCGTCATTCGTGTCATCGGTTTCTGCACAGACGAGAGAGCCCCCGCGACTCTATCGCTCGGGCTCTTACTACGGCGATGTCAACGGGAATGAAAACTGACCGGCGGACGTTTAATGTTTGAATACGATCCCTCTTCAGGGTAGCCTTGGCAGACATGCCTTGCAAGTTGTGGCACCGCGAGTCCTCCCTCTCTCCCCTGCGCTCCCACCATACAGCTCGTCCTCCGGGAACGAAAAAAAAAAGGTTCCTCGTACTTATTTTCCTGCGGCCCCCGTGGCCCACGGTCATGGAACCTCTTAAGAGCTTAGCCCGGCGCTAGTTTGCTTATCTACCTATCATATTTTCCGACTATTCGCGTAGCTGTAGCCCTAATGCTGGCCACGGCGCCAAATGTACATAAGTATCCTACAGCCCACTTCGAATTCCATGTGTTCATATATCAGTCGACATGAAGCTGATGCTGGACGGTGTTTTTATACGCACTTTAACAGGGCAATGATCTTCTGCACTGATCATCCTTCGACCAGTGACCGGCGTCTGCCAAACGAGAACCCCATCATATATCAGCCCTCAACTTCATTCATGTCCGACGGAGCTCGAAACTTCGCGACCCATCCCCCAACGTAACAGTGCAATGCCACGCACCCACTAGAAATGACGCGAGCTGAACCAGGTATAGCTTAGCTCGGCAGCCTTTCACCGCGTCTTCTTCGGTCATACACGGGGTGGTCCACCGAACGTGCGGCACCACGGGGCTCGCACACTTTGATTCCGACGCGTGGAGGAAACCAAGGGAGCGGGCAGCCTCGCTGGGCGAATCCGAGCGCACATCCTTCCTCCACAGCGTGGGCCGCGCACGGACTGCACGCTGTGTGGAGTCGGGCCTTGGCTTCATTCATGGCCTTCATCTCACCTCAGTATCGAGCGCACCGTTTTCATCTCGTGCCTCATTCCGCCCGTTTGGCACGGCGCGTTCCGTGACTGGCCGGGGACTTGAGGCCCTGAGCATCCAGTCTGTTCGCCTTTTATGAAATAGCTCGGAAGAAGAAAGGGCAGGGCGAAAAAAAAAGCGACGTCAGGTCCGCCTACGCGCCGCACGCTGACGTCCGTACCGAACAAGAGCCTACGGGGCATTCCATCATCATCCTCACGATGAGCGCTCGTCGTGTTTCGTCATAGGCGTGTGGGCTGCGTAATATATGTCGACGTACAAAAAGAAGGGCCGCACCCTGACCAGGTGGAAACACCCAGATCGGGACCCGACTCATTGCAGTTCGTCCACTCTCCCCCGCGCGCTAAAGTATGTCTACACGCAAGCGTGTCCCACTCGAAGCAACCGTACGTGCCTGTCATTCTCTCTCACTCTTCATAGAACGTACTCGTGTTCTTCTTCTACAGCAACCCACTGGAAGCTCTCCCAAGAACATCGTCGTCTTCGGTGAGAGCGGCGTAGGGAAAAGCTCTCTAATCAATCTGATCGCTGGTCGATCAATCGCCGCCACGTCAAGTAGTGCCAAGGGGTGCACGTTCCACCATAAAAACTATGAATTGCAGGTTGACGACACACCTTATGCATTCTGGGACACCGCTGGCCTTGATGAAGGCACTTACGGAAACGTCCCTGCGGAGATTGCAGAGGAGAACCTCAAACGTCTCTTGCGCGATCTGACCAGGGCCAATGGTATCCACCTGCTGGTCTATTGCGTCAGAGCAACGCGTCTTCGCAAGACATTGCTCGGCAACTATAACCTCTTTTACTCCGCAATCTGCCGCAAGAAGGTGCCCATCGTGGCCGTCGTGACCGGCCTCGAGAATTACGAACCCGAGATGGCAGATTGGTGGCGTGCCAACGAGACCGAGTTCGCGATGCTCAAGATGCACTTCGACGGGCACGCGTGCGTGACCACGCTCGACGTGGACAAGGTCAACTCTCCCGTGCTCAAGCAACGTTGTCACGCGTCCAGACAGACCGTCCTGGACGTGATCGCGCGGACAAGTGCACGCGATCGATGGGGAACCGAACAGGAGAGTTGGGTCTCGGCCGCGGTCGCGGACGTGCGCGCCATGTTTCGGCCCACGAGGCCAAACGGCACCCAGCCCGTGCCCGTCGTCGCACTGTGCGATCTCTCGGCCGCGCGTGCGCCGAGCCCGACCGGCCCCGGCAAGGACGTGCCGCCCTTTGAAGCCGGGCGGTGCATGCACGTCGCCGAGAGCCCGCTCGTGGTGTATCGCATCCAGGACCAACAGCTGCATGCGGGGGCGCGGTTCAAGAAGCGGATCGCACCACGCGGGGCGGACCTGTTGGTGTTTTGCACGTCGCTCCGTGCCGACCCGGGCGCCGCACGGCGGTGCGCGGCGGCGTTTTACGAGTCGTATGGCGGGGACACGCGGCCGCTGCTGATCATCGTCGGGGGTGCGGCGTCGGACGAGGCGGCGAACGAGTGGTGGCAGGCGTTGGACGGGGACCAGAGGAACGCGCTTCCACATCATCCCGGGCGACTGCAGGCTATCGTGCGTGCGTTACCGCCGTTGGGGAGCGCCAACGCGCGGATCGCGGTGGCCAAGCTCCAACGGGCGATACAGACGCGGGCATTGCTGCCGCTGGACATGGCCCCCACGGGATGCTTTGGCTGGCTCACAGGCGGACGTCGCCCGCCCAAGGTCGATTCCGGGAAGACGTCGTTTGTCGAGGAGGATTGCTTGACCATGTCTGCTGTGTGGGTACCGTGGCGCAGGAGCTAACGTCGAGGAGACGCTTTTCGTTGTTCTATTCTTTATGTTGGTTTCTTAACCGACCGTTGGTCAGACTGTTTCGCACTTCGTTCTCGGCTGTCGGACAGTTTGTTTGATACGCATTGCTGTCGTGCTGCTGTCGTTTAACGTGGAACGTTCGTCTATGTATGTGATTTATATATCCACATGTTCAAAAAAACAAACACTCCATTCGTATGTCGTACAATTTTCGAGAGAGCCCGTCGTCATCCACACGACCGACGTCAACTCGGCCTGATAGACTTTGTGCCATCGGCTAACACAGATCGCGATTCGACTGAATAAAGAAAAGACTCGCCTCCCCACCCCGACAGGCGCCCCGGCGCTGCCGCGTGTTTTCCCATCAACATATGTATACTGTACCTAGTGCCGGGGCATGTATAAAATTGTAATTCAAAAAACAGAATGGCGCGCCGTCCGGCACCGAAACGCGTCCCCGAGGTCGACCAGGCCCAGAACAAAACGTCCGCTCCGGCCCGCCGAGTCGGTCTCGCCGGGGGCCGGGGGCCAAGGCGTTGTCCACGCGCTCCTGGGCTCCCCCCTCGTTGCACACACGCGGCGCACGAGCCGGTGCTGCGCCGACCGCGCCCGTCGCCATGATTCATGAATGAATAGGAGGGAAGGAAAAAAAAAAAAAAAAAGACACGGACATGGACGTGGCGCCCTGTCCGAGCACCGGAACCGTGCACGCATCCCGACGCAGTCGCCCCCCGCGCACGCCGTTGCCGTCCCATCGCCACAAGCAAATTAAAAAAAAAAAGAGGCTGGTGTGCGCCGTCGACGCCGCGTCGGATCTGCGCCCGCAACGCAGGTTGCCGGTGTTCTTCCAGGCGCATGTCGAGCCCCTTTCGCGGGCACCTCCACGCCTACAGGCAGTGACGACACAGGGATCCAAGCGCACACCGTCTCAACCACACAGGTCCGACGGACATGATCTGCGTGCACTGTGTGCACACGATCCACACACACATTTGAGAGAGTCTCGGCGAGTACAGCCCAAGGTTTGGAACGGAGACCCTGGCTCAATGAACCCGCGCCACTCCACGGAGCTGTCGTACAGGCACGGCCAAGCTCCACAAACCCACCGTTCTGTTGAGCCGCGTGCGGCCGCCAATCACAACCATCGGTTCTCTCGTCCATTACCTCCGATCGCATTGACAGGGCCGAATTTGAAAATAGAACAACGGGACGAAAAACAAGACACCACGGAGGAAACGCCACCATGCCCACCAGGCTCTTGATCGGGAACGTGATGTGCGATCGACCCCGTGTGTGGGTTGACGAGCACCTATTCAAAAACACACGAGGCTGTTACATTCAGCGCGAACGCGCGCGAAATGAGCGTCGCGTCGTGCCCGCGTTGGGTGCGTTTTGATGCAGGATGACACATAAATGATTTCAGGGAGGTCAAGGAAGACCTAATAGTGGGGGACAGCGCAAGTGCGTACACGTACAAAGGCCATCCGTTCGCAGGGCTGGATTTGGAAGGAGCCCCATTGGACGGCCAGGGTCCTGCGTCAGCTGAGGTGGGCGTACCTGGCGAACCCGGACTCGGCCATATTTTCACGTTCCGCAGGCCGCCACCAGTCGCACACGGTGGGTTACGTTTACCCGTTCCGTCGCAGCCACTAAATCACTGAAAGGGTTATGAATGAGATGAAAAACGATAGACGGTTTACTGAACGGGGTATTGACCACGCCCCCAAAGTGGGCCCCATGGTCAGAAGGTCGCAAATGGGCGAGATGTGCCGCGATGTGAATGGGCAGGCTGACATACAAATACGCGCTAGTGGCAAGTCAGCATCTGAACAGCGAGAAGTCCTTCTCAGGGGACTCGAGACGTATGAGACTTCCTGTTCGCTAAAGCGAGCGAATCGCCTCACGGGACTCGCGTATGGTCTCCGTCACACGACCTGGGGTAATAGAGAGTGCCACCCCACGGGAGGAACTGCGGAGACCATCTTCTGACCCAGGGACGATTCCATTGAGATCGCGGTTCGTCGGTCCACGGGGCGGATCTTGTGAATAAAGGGTAGCGCACATACTATGACGTTCGGGGCATGTGTGGACATGCGATTGAGGGTCCATGAACCAAGCGGCGAAAAAGCGACCGGCAGCCACGGGACGGACAGAGTGAAGGAGGTCTGGATTCCCATGATGTTCGGGGGGGAAATAGAAAGCCACCCACGTCCAGACGGAAAGTTGGGTGCTCGATTGAGGCGTTCATGTGAAACGGCCCTGCCAAACCGCCGCATCAAATGTTGCGACTCACTTCAAGCGATGGGAGTCTGGTTTGTGACTTCAACTTGCCAAAAAGAACGGTTTACACGACACATTTGCGCCCGCTGATCGCGGGCAGCATACACCGGAAGATGGTTAGGCGGTCTGACTACCGAGAATTAAATGAACCCTCAACCGAAGGCAAATGTTTGGCATTGTTTGTACAAATCCCCGTTCAGACGACCGACAAGTCTCCCGTCCAACACAAAGGACGGATGCTTGACACCCCCCGTCAGATGCCCAGCGCCAGTCGCCATGAACCAGGTCAACGACGTGCGTGCAAGGGGATTCAGAGACATCCTCGACGCTTCTCGGCTCGAATCAACGCCCCCGGTCATCGTCCGACGCCACCACGATTTTTGTGCAGATGGCAACGATCCCCCCGTTGGCCACTCTAATCCCCAGCTGCCGCGAACTCGGATCACGACCTGCAGGCCCCAGGGTCTAGCGTCAGGGACGCCCTTGCCGCTCCCCCAACATGTCCACGTCCGACGGACGGCTCAAGTCCACATGCGGCCCGTCGTCATCTGACGTTCCACGAGGATGTCCGAGACCTCCTTGCCCCCCAAAAAACGGACTCGACATCGCCCCCAAGGCTCTAAACTTTGGCTTGGTTCCTGAACCTTGCTTTTTTCGACGCGGACAGGCGTGTCCCGTCGAAAATAGACACACGCAGCGGCGGTCTCCGGCGATCGGCATCCTGAAAAATCGGGTGTTGCTCCGAAAAGTCAAGGTTGGCTCAGGACGTTGGACACGTTGATGAACAAAGTTGCAGTGACCACATGGTTTGGTTTTTTTGCCGGGCGTTCGGAACGATCAGCAGGATCACATCAGTCACGGCTGCGTCAGCGTTGAAACGTCGACGATGCGTCAGCACACGCGGTGACCACAGCTGCCGGCCTGTATTTGTGATGTGTACGTGGGAGTGTTGGCTGAGGCAGCGCCGATGCCACGCCCCGCCATGGCAATCGTGTGATCCAAATCCATCTAGACAAGTCGACATCCACCCACACCTAGATTATCAGGGTACAACAAAAATCGCCGGTACAGAGAATGTACACACTACTCCACCAAGCCAGGTGGTCCCTAGAGAGGAGAAGACAAAGGAACGACAGGAGGAAAGGCACAGAAATGACAGACGTCTCCCAATTGCTCACGACTCGCGTGCGTGAGACAAGTTACCATAACATAGTCTGGGTCAAATCCATATCTATCATAATATGCAGTCAATCCGAGACGTGAGACATTTTCATGTAGGTTGATGGAGGCCGACAAGACGCCGGAAAGGTCGCGATCTGGTCTGCGGATGCCAGGGCAGCGGTGTCTCGGGCTGACTCACCTCTCCGGACACGCCGCCACCGGCTTGGAAAGACCGCAACAAGGGTTGAATGCCGAGGGTCGTCGTACGCCTGCGACTTTTGCGGGTCGCTCGAGCGCGTTCAAAATATCCACCATCTCCCACCGCCCAAGCCAAGGCCAGATAACCGGCCTTTTGCACTGCCGAGGGTGAGGCCAGCCAACGGTTTTCGCGCAGCCCGTCGCTCTTCCTCATCGGGAGGTGCGCCGAGGCCGGCAACCGACGCAAATGACACGTAGCCCGGCAGTTGCCTAAGCGCATGCGAGGCAGCCTCGGGGTCAAAGGCTGAGGAGGAGTCGCTTGAGTGCCAGTCAGGGGAGCGTGTGGGCAAGTGCGGGTGTGGGTCGATTGTAGGAGGGCTGGCAACAAATGTCACGACCGCAGGACCGGCACGTTTTGATGGTGAGGCAGTAAACGTGGGTGGGGATGGCGGTAAGGGTGCGTACAGCCAGGGAGAATCCGGGTGCAGACGCCTGAGCATCTCCTTCTCCTGGGACGTGGGAGTGTGGGGAGGGGAACGGGTTTGGGGTGCCCGAGGACTTCGCGGGGAGTGTGCCGAGGCACGTGCCGGGGTTGACGTTCGCCGAGGGGAGGCAGGCAAGTGCACGACGGACGCGGACTGGGTATGCCGGTGAGTCCTAGGAGAAGCACGCTTTGACCGCGACGCGGGTGAAACAGACGGGTCGGGGTCAGGGACGGTGAGGTGCGTCTGATGGGACTCATGGGAATACGCGCGCGAATTGGAGATGGAGCCAAGGGAGGAGGGGAGGGAGGCGGTGGATGACTGGGCATGTGTCAGTGCCTGTCGTGAAGAGAGGATAAGACCCGAGGACTGCGAGAGGGAGACTCACGTCAACAGGGTCTCTGTCTTTGTCTATGCGCATGCTATGCATGACGGAGTCGAGACGACTGCGTAGCACAGCCTCGTGGGGAGCGGCGTCGTGGTGGCGCGCGGACTCGGACTGCTTCTCGTGCAAGTATGCGGGGCGGGGGGACGACTTGGGATCCGAGCGACCGGAGCGGGAGGAGCCAGAGTGGGAGGGCGAGCGGAGGAGGCGAGAGTAGGAGGCGTGCTCGTTCTGGTTGGGGATGTAGAAGCCGGTTGGATGGCCGTGGCCGAGCGCGGAGGCGGCGCTGTTGCGGCGGGAGGAGCAGCGGGAGAGGATGGCGGACTGGAACAAGTCCTCGTCGTCGTCGTCGTGTGGGCGGCAGGAGCGGAGGGTGTCGTCCTTGCGGAGAGTGTCCCTGAGGAGGCGCTCTGAGCGGGAGGGGGGACGGGAGGGTGTGGAGAGCATTGGAGAGGCGTGGAGGGAAGGAGGAAGAAAGGGAGGGGGAGGGTATGTATACGAGCGACAGGGGAACAGGCGACGTGACCGTGCGAGAGCAGCCTCGCCGAACACACGCGCCAGTCCAGTCTGAGCCAGGCTGGACCCCGCGCGCTATTTTTACCCCCCAGTCTCTGCTCGAGTGTTCGGCCCCGTCTCCACCGACCTTTGGCCCGGGCAACAGCACCTCCCACCGCCCCACTTTTCAGCGCAACCCTCGGAGCTTCTTTGCGTGGCTGAACCAAATTCATGTCATACGGGAACCGTCTTTCCTTCTTGGCTTCTCCACCACCCAGCCAAACCTTCCCACAAAACCTGTGCGCCGCCGCTCTTCCGTTCAAACCTACCGATGGCTTAAACCTTCCGTAATCCACCTCGCCGCTGGGTTTCTCCGCCATCATCATATTATCTGATCCAAGTATTTATTATCAGATGCGATCGATGGAGAACCATCTTCACAAGACGTCTCGATCGGTGAGCCATGGTTGGGCCATATGAATCGGCCATGTCACCCTGCCGTTCATGGCCGTCCTTGGCCGTCCTCGATACGTATCCCGTCCATGTACGACCAAGCTGGTCCCTTGTATCTAGTCCATCCTTGACGTATATAATTAATGTATTGGCCCGCCTTCCCGGTGGACTTCTTCCATTCCCGCCTTGACGACACTGTCCGCCCATTTAGCATTCACAGGCTCCCGCGCCTCCTCTATCGGTCCACGCTCGCGCTGACACGCACCGTATCTGACCACCAGCTCGCCGCGAATCGCGACGCCCGCTCCGTGGACACTGTCCCAAGTTGGACGCACGCATGATTCCCCCCCACCACGGGTCCTACCACCCCGGGCGAACGCCAATGGCAATTATCACTAGCAGAACCACGAGCGCGGCGTGACGACTGAAAATGGGATTCGTACGTCTGCGCGCCGATGGACTCCCCCCCATTCCCTGGAAGGCACGTCGATCCATCAGGGGGGCCAATGGAAGAAAGCCCGCATTGGAGCCCAACCGGGTGACACGCGCGTCCCTGCGTCGTCCACCGTCCGCTCCGGCTGCCCGTACCGCTGTTCTCGCCGCCGTTCTGCGCCGCTAGGGTCCCGCAGCTCGTCTTCTCGTTCCGTCTGCCCGTCCGTCTAGTAGGCGGATATCGGAAGTGGAGCTGAGCGCATTTTCATCCGTGAAACTGCGATGGACTGTAACGCGGTGGCACTTCCGGGCGTTTGACATGGCAGAACTGGAGCGCGTGAAGCCACCTAGCGTCGGGCACAGTAGAGTCTCGGGCCGTCTCGCCAGATGGCATCCCCATGTCCATTGCCAGGGAGCACCTGACCCGCAACCTTCCATTGCCATGTGATCGTGGCCTAGTCAACGCTGTCCGGCCGTTCCCCTTCCTCGTACCGGTTATGAACGTCAGACCTAGTAATGACAGCATGACGTTTTGAACGCCCCACCTATCGACGAATTCTGGATAGAAACCACCTCGTTTGCAAAGGCGGCGCAAGTCCGTGCTCCACTTGCTGTTTGTACACGACCATGCAGCGGATCGCGAATCCGGTCCCTCATTTCTGACAGTTGAGGGTAGGCGCAATCGCTCGTCGCCTTGAAATGCTCCACCACCACGATCGGTTTATCAGGCAGTCCAAGACGTTCACATGCACCTATCTGCCATCATCTATGGACGACAAGAGGTGATACGCGGATAAGGGGCCTTCGCGAATCCCTACAGACAGTGCTGCGATGATCTGATCGACCTTTCGATCCCTCTTGTCGCTCCATTGCTAGGATGCACCCTCCATTTTGGTGACCCACTCCTCTCGGTGGTTGACGCTGCCCGGTCAACCTAGCGAGCTTGGACATGTGAGCGGTGGGCATGTCTGGGCACACTGGGCTGTCCACGTTGCAACCCGAGACGTCCACCTTCACGTTACGTTTCATGGAACCTTATCTTTATGAACCTCCCACGAACGCAGTCGGACGTATCACACCTCCCAACCTTGCACAGTCTGCGCCGCCAGGCCGCATCCCTCCCCAATCTCGCCATCGGCGCAGCAACCGT
This sequence comes from Tylopilus vinaceipallidus, assembly GCA_038089215.1. Classification (NCBI taxonomy): domain Eukaryota; kingdom Fungi; phylum Basidiomycota; class Agaricomycetes; order Boletales; family Boletaceae; genus Tylopilus; species Tylopilus vinaceipallidus. The sequence continues at coordinate 37,035 of JBBPKK010000176.1, forward strand.
CACGGTCTGGGCGACAGTGCGGTCTTTGTTGGCCCATTCAATGAAAATCTCCGAACGTGCATTTCAAACATGCCAACCGTGCCGCACGGCGATCCAACCCACACTCCCAGGCAACGTCCCGCGTCGCTGCCCAAGCACCATCCGAGCTGCGTCTGGAGCGGGCACCTTCCGAGACGGCTCCACCGATGCTCCATCGATTTATTTTGCTCTCACTGCCCTGTGCGAGATAGCCAAGGGAGCGTCTGGACCGCGATAACGATAGCGATGGGATCGATATCGCGTCATGCATGCTTCGAATGCGCTCATCCCGCCTGATGGCCATGTCACAGGCCTGCGATCGGTGGGCCACGCACGTCCTACTGCGGATTCGCGATAGCGCGTTGGCACGAACACCGCCGACCATCCCAGGTTAGCATCTAGACATGCCTCCCAGAAACGAGAAGCAGCAGCATCCTCATGGACGCGCGTCCTGCTCGTAGTCGATGGTGCGATCCCCCGATGCTCGCGCAGCTGCTGTGCGGGCGCATGCCGATCTGCACTGTCGGCCGCTTTCCGTTCATGTGCGCCCATGGGCGCCCGCGAAATGAGGTTCGAGAAGCACCGTCGCCCCTTAAACCGGTGGAACCCCCAATCCGGATAAGGTCCGTAGGGGCGGTCTGGGCTCTTGCAGGGCCGCCCACCCCGTTTTTAAGGCTGGCCAGACCTTGGGGTCTCATATCGTCCGGCAAGTACTTTGGCAGGTATGTTTTCGAGACCCGGTGGCCGCGTTCAGGCACTCGACTGGCAGGCCCGACGACGTATCCGCGATAGCGGTGCACCAGAACAACAATAGCATGCGAGTCTCGGGACGTCATCGTCCCACCAGGGTGGCCTGCATGCCTCGGTTAATGGGGTTTCGAGACGAGACGGCGGGACAATGAAATGGACGTCATTTGTATATTTGGCAGAAATGCAAATCTTGGTCACGCGATTTGAATTTGATCCCCAAGAATGCAAGGATTGTACAATGTTACTGTCGGTGTGCTTGTCCGGGGTCACTGTCGGGGAATGTGATTTATTTCTCGACGTACATATGGTCTGCCGTTCAGCATAGCAAATGGCACAGGTGTGCATAACATCTCGTAATGCATAGAGCTCAGCATAAGTGCCGGCCTGATAAAGATACCGCATAACAAGGGAAGGTGACAAAGTTAGCGTATCTCTAAAAAATATATGATCGAGGACAATTGCAGCGGTTTGCATAACAATACAATGAGTGTGTCGGGATGCCGAATCATGCGTGGACAGACCTCGTAAATAAACAAGTGCCCGTGCCAGGACACCAGACCACGTCGCCTATCAGAGCAAGTGTCCGTCAGGGGATTGCGCGTAAGCCACGGGGCCCTTTCATGATGATCCGGCGACCGCGATCGGAACAGTGCGTGGCCCCGGTGCGGGTAGCCCATCATGAGCAGGCAGTAAACTGATTTTACCCTCCGACGACGCATCCTCGCTCGCGGTGTCGTTCCGCAACGTGAACGTGATTTCGCCAATTTCAAGCCTCTCCTCGGGCACGTCTGTGAACCGCCGTTTGTCGTACAGCGGCAGCGCACAATCTGCGAGGGCGAATGCGGGGGTCAGAGAGGGCCGGGCGTGGACGAGCACGGGCGCGGCACGCACGGTCGCCGGTACGGATTTGCTCAAGGGTGACCGGCTGCGTGCGACGGATGCAGCTGTACCAGAGCAAGCACCGCCGCTCGATCTCGACCTCGAACACGGCGTCGTCGGCCACACACGGCCTGGTCGACGAGGCGGGCCGTCAGCGCCACCGCATCGCAGCAGAGCCGGACGGGAACACTCACGGTGGGAACCGCGCGTCGCCGTCCCAGGGCCAGCACACGCTCGCAAACGCGGTCGCGCCGGCGTTGCGGCGCAGGCTGCCGACGTGGACGGAGGGCGAGACGTGGTCGCGGGGCTGGGACTGCGAGCGCACGCGGAGGCGCATCTTGGGGCGGACCAGCTTCATCCACCGTTTCGCGGGGAGTTCGTAGGCGGTGAAATCTACACGCGTGCGCGCCGTCAGCGGACCGTTGGCGAGACCCGGGGAAGGAGCGCCGCGCCACGCACACACCTACGAGCGACAGGTTGGTCGGCGTGGCCATGGTGGTCGGGTGTGTATGCAAACGATGCTCCGGGTCAAGAATGGTGAAGCGGCTAAAAAAAAAAAATTGGTCAGAACGGCGTAGTGGGCGCTGGTTGATATTCTTCTCTTGTTCCGGCTCCGGCTCAACGCTTATGGCGGCACGAACGCCTCGTGGCTGATCACCCGTTCTTGGCAAACCCCCACGTTTGACGAGAAGGAGCGGGTGGCGCATTGAACTGTTTCTCAAGATAAGGGAACCACGTTCGGTTAGTCACCCTCTCCGAGTCGGCCCGTTGGTGCTGCGCTGCACACCTGGCGCACCCTAGCGTCTCATCGGTGATATTTCGGAGTATCCATATCTCCCGGACCGCCATTGTTCTCGTGTGCGGGAAGGCACCTCGTTTGGTCCCCACATTGGCGTCTCTATTCTCGTTCCTGAATGTACCGGGCCGTCGATCGTTTGTGGAGTATCGTACAGCATCGGCCCACTTCCAACACCGACATCCTCCATGGCGATCTACATCTTATCCTGTGGCTTTACATCACTTCTCTGCGGTGATTTCCAGGTTACAAGAGCATTATACTGTGAGAGGCCGTCGAACGGCTACACAAGCATCAGCCCGACGCTGAAGGCAGTAACGACAGTCCAGCGCATCTGTCCTCCCGAACAACACCTTCTGTGGTATAATCGAACCGGAGTGCCAAGCAACGACAGGGTAAGCATACTAGTGCGCAAATCGCAACATGAGCCTGTAGACTTATCTTGTTCCTAGTGTCATAGCCGAGTAAAAGTATTAACCTGATTTAACGCATATGTAAACGAAGCCATAATGCATAGTACCATAACGCATGGTGTGGAATTATACTAGAACGCTTCCGCCATAGACCGCTGATTCGCATGTCCGTAAGTCGTTTTATCTTCGTCAACTGTCATCAGGATCTAGTCTTCTCAGAGTTCGTCATAGAATTCACCTTTCTTGCGACGATTCTTCACAAATTTCGAACGTGATTTTTCCAATCGTCACGGGACTATCCGTATTTGCGAGTTCCAACGGAGTGCGCTGCCCGTCGTGCAAATCCAGTGCCAATGCTGGATGAGACTTCAGTGTCAAGTTCTGGTCAGCGTTGTCTGATGCTCACGGCCGGAGTGGACGCCGATGGCCACAGATCTCGTCCGCATGATGCACTTGTATCCCAACAAGAACCGCCTCTCGATCTCGATCTCGATTTTCTCGTTACTGGCAAATGACGGCCTTGGGTATTCGCTTTCAGGATGACGTTACTCGGACCGAGCAAAATTGGGGCAGCTCACCGTTTATCGCCGTTCCATGGCCAATGTGTGTACGGCTCCGTGTTTGCCGTGGCATCTGGTCGCCCGTTTCCTACTTTGACTGCCGACGAGACAAAAGGTTTCGCCTTTCCCACTCCTCTTCTTTCGATCCGAAGCCGGACCTTCGGACTGATCCATTTCAACCATTTATCTTGCGGCAGTTCATATGCGGTGAATTCTATGAGAAGCAGATCAGTCGATCGTGGCCAAGGCCCGCCGTTGTCGGGCGGAAAGTGGCGAACATGTGCACTACGTGCTAACCTGTGAGTGCAATCATATCCGATGTTTTGGACGTTGTGGAGAATTCCCTTGGAAGAGCGGTTTGATTTGAGAGGCTATTGTTGCCCTCGAGGGAAAGGACTTATAGGAATTTTGTTCGGAAACGGCTACTCGGCGGCGCGGCTACCTCGTGGTCGGCAATCGGTGGGTTTTGAAACAAAGTCTTCAGGGTGCACTAGAAGCTACTTGCAGTAAAGCGCTTGCACAGGTATACAACCGTATCAATGCCCAAACATATCTTCATCAGGATTATGCTGTTCAAAACCCTGGGGCGTAGAATGTTCCGGGAAACTTAGAAAAGGGGGTACAAGGATGGTATGTCATAATCGAACTCTGCTAAGTAAAGGCGGGACCAGCTATGGCTGTCCAAACGACTCCCCGGAAGATACCAGAGTCGACGTGGTCATCGGACTTCGCTCCTGAACCTGATGCCACACTCCCCAATTCGTCAGCACGTCCTGCTCAGGAGAATGTACCACATCATCCCTGCTGTAGCTTTCCCACAGAGTGCTCAAACTCGACATGTCGAGACGAGGCGGCCGCCGAAAGAGTTTCTCGTTTCTCGCAAGCGTTACTTTCGAACTGCAGTCAATGCAGCGGTCGTTGATGAGGCACCGCAGCTGCGTGCGTGCTGCATCAACTTCGGCACCTGCCTCCTTGGGGGGCCAATATGCGACCACAGCATCGTTCTTGGCCACCGTTCCACCTGCCACGTCCTTCCACCATTCCTCCGCAGAGTCTTGATTTGCGGCTCCGACGACCACGATGATTTGTGGCGAAAGCTCCCCGCCATAAGTGATGTTGAAATGCTCCCATTGGTATTTGACGGCTCTAGACTCTTGGTCTTCCATTTTGAAACAGAAGATGAGAAGGTCCGCACCGCGTCGGACGACCGTGACTTTCTTGGTCCCTTCGTCGGTACCTACAGGAGATGTACGTTTCCGTGGGACCTGGTAGACACGGTATAGACGCTCAGGTGTGCATTTAAGGCCGTCTTCGAAGGGGAGCTTGCATTCAGACTTGTCGTTTGAGATCGACACGGGACTGCGGAAGCTGAGTGGATTTGATGAGAGAGAGAATGCGACAGGACTCTGGAAGGAGATGGAGCGTTTCCTGATCCGCCTTGAAGGACAGTCTCGGGATGCATCGCACATGATGATGGTGGAGACGCGCGCGCCAGAGCCGTCCCTCGGAGACAACATGGCGCGGATGTCTGAATACGCGGAATCGATCCAGCTGCGTTCGGCTGGTCTCCATCGTTGAGAACGACAGGTGCTAGTAATCATTTTGATCAGGGCTGTCCTGGACACCTCCCGCCGTTCCAACAGCACGGTGTTCTCCACGGAAGACTCGAGGGTCGTCACGCAAGCATGATTGTCGAAATGCATATGAAACGAGGAGAACTGAGCGCCGTTCCTGAACCACCACGTCTCCATGTTACCCTCCTGGTTCTCGAGCCCGGTGACCACGATAGCAATAGGGACCTTCTTTCTGCAGATAGCGGAATAGAAGATGTGGTAATTCGTGAGCAGTGCGGATCGGATGCGCGTTCCACGCACACAGTATACGAGCAAGTCGACGCCGTTGTTCTTCGCGAGTTCGTGAAGCAGTTGCCTGAGGTATGCCTCGGCTTTCTCGGCGGGGACGGCCCCTTGCGTGCCCTCGTCTAACCCAGCCGTGTCCCATACAGTAAATTGCTGATCGCCTAGGCTTAGCGAGTGCTGTTTGTACTCCAGCGTGCATCCCAGGGCACCGCTGGAAGTTTCGGAGACCTTTTTCTCCGCAAGCAAGTTGATGAGGGAGCTTTTTCCCACACCGCTCTCTCCAAAGATGATGACATTTCTGGGATGGTCCTGCACATCTCGGGTCGGTCCTGGACAGTATAGGCAGAAAAACGGCGAAACTTAAACTCACTTGAGGCGGCTCCCAGTCGATTCGACTCTCATCTCCGACAGTGTGCTGATTAACGGTGTTAGTGCGGAACGAACGGACCAGGGGAGAGATCGCACCTTTCTCAGGAGCCTTGGCATGAAACTGACGAAGTCTTCAAAAATCACTTTGCTTTTGGCCTTCGCGATGGAGTTCGAAGCCTGGCTGGTGACAGCGTAGCTTGATGGGGCCTTGGTACCTGGCACTGTGCTTCCCGGGAGATGGATACGGTGTCGGTCTATATCTCTTCCAGCTTTCACGAAAATGACTTGCGCAGGACCTCAAGGTTGGTGCGTGTTGGGCCCCGGATTCGTTTGACGCTCATTGAGAGTTTGACGTTCGCTCGCGAATCAGAGCAATTTCCTTACGGCACTCTTTCCAGCCCCCGGCGGTGGAGTGTTATTCGGCACAGGTACACACGCGGACAATGCATGTCAGGGTTCGTCATGCCAAACCGTCAAAGTATAGCTTCCTGAAGACGTCACTGACGGCAAATGGCCAACTCACCCATTCAGCGTGCCTCGCAGATGCTTATCGATTGG
>JBBPKK010000177.1:0-43198 GCA_038089215.1 Tylopilus vinaceipallidus
CTCGGTCTATATGGGTACGTGATCGCTGTACTTTGACTAGCTTGGACCCCAAACAAAACTAAATCATCAGGCTGATTGTGGCACTCCTTATGAACACCCGAGTTTCGGCTCTCGCTGGATGCGACTAAATGTACACATCCCAATATCATACACATGAATGATGGATGATACATAATTCTGGATTAATCTCGTCCGCTTGAGCTGTCTGATGTACGGGATGGTGAAGTAGACCGACTCCGGCTGTCCTTTCTCCGAGGTACACGTCGCCTGCTGTCGCGTTCCCGCGAGCGCGAAGACTCCGAACTTGAGCCAGAGTCAGAGGCACTCGAATCCGACGCTGATGAGGTCGAGTCTGACTCGGTGTCAGAGTCCGATTCAGATTCAGACGAGTGACTTGATCTACGGGACCATTTCGTTCGTTAAGAAGCGACGGAGCCAGGGAAGATAGCACTGACCTCCGAGCTTTCTTCTTTGCATGGGAGTCCGAGCCAATCACTTGTTGTTTCTCCCTCTGCTTTTCTTTAGCTTCTAGAATCAAATTTGCTGTGCCGCTCCTGGAGGCCAGTAAGCGATACCTCCGCATGGCACAAAACCCAAGACGCACTTCTTTTTAAATTCCTCTGGTACCTCCACCGAGGGCTTGCCGTCGGATTTGAGCTTGGCCAGGGGTGTTGGGTTTTCGAGCAGCTCGGTCCGAGAAGGACGGGAGACGTATGGACGTTCAGATTTACACTCGTAGATGAAGTGCCCTGCAACAACAAGGTTAGTCATCTCGGTTCCCAGCCGGAAAGGAGGTAGAATGACTCTACCAGTTTTTAGGCACTTCTGGCAAACGGTCGTGGACGCTGCACGGGGGTTGTTGTAGGACTTGCGGTGGGGTGCAAACTTGGACATTTTGGTGATGAGTTGATCTGCTTAGCGGAGTTTGGAAGCGAAGCATGCCTTTGTCTGCGCGCACATTCCCACTGAGCATGTCGGGGCTTTCCATTCCTGTGCGCAGGGGGATCGTCTGCAGTGCCCTAGCGTGGCAGCGTCAGATGGCTCAAGGGTTCTCGCATAGTACTTCATGGGGGGGAGGGCCTTCCTGCAGATCCTACCGCGCGATTCCTTGCCCAGGCTCCCAACACCGCTCTACGTGACCCTCAAAGCTCGCCTTACGGCTCTGCTGTTGACTCTGTTCGCGATCGTCGAAGTTCCAGTGGAGAGACCAGGGAAACAAGATCATGGAGATATCGATTTCGTCGTGGCCCGCCCTTTGGATCTTGAGATCACTCCAGAGCGGGTTGGCTCTGTCCTAGGCGCGGTGAGGAGCGTCGAACTGGACGGCAACAGGACGTCCAACTACGCCATCGTCCTCGATAACGAGGATTGGTTGACGTATGCTGCGCGGCCAGTGCCCTCAGACCACATATACTGTCAAGTTGATGTCAAAGTATGTAGCGACGAGGAAGAAGTGGAAAGGATGACTGTTTTTCATGGTTACGGTGATCTAGGCATCATCATCAGTGCCATGGCAAAGAGCCATGGCCTGTCCGTTGGTTGTAACGGGCTCAAGGTGATTGTTGCGTCCGCTCGTCATATCCTCGGGTTCTCAGTCGAACGATCAGGTTCCAACTCCCCATCCAAATCCCCCGATCCATCTTACCGGCTCCCCTCGGCTGATCTTTGGCTTCATGGGATTATCTATGGATAGATGGACGAAGGGATTCGCGACGGTCGAAGAAACGTTCATCTTTGCCGCGACTTCGCGATTTTTCGACCCTCATCGGCTGCACGTCTCCTCGATGCAAACGTTCAGCAAGACTGTCAAGGATCGCAGCATGTACATCGACTTTCTCCTATGGGCTCACGACAAAACGCTCGCCATGTCGACACCGCGACCACACCAAGACGTGGTCGAGGAGGCGCTTGTGGCATTTGGTAAAAAGTCTGAGTGGGATGCAGTACTCTACGAAATATATGCCAGGACATGGCTGAAGAATCATTTCAATGGAAAACTCGTTGCAGAGTGGACTGGCCTCGGATGGAGAGGTGTAAAGGCAGTGATGGACGAAGTCAGATCTTCAGTTGGTGGAGAACGTGCACTCATTGGGATGGAGTTGGAGCAAGTCAAAGACCTAGTATTGATATCCCAAAGATCACTGAAACTCGACGCATAGTAGCAACGTACACTGTAGACGACGGGGATACAGATATGCGGCCTGCCCCGTCCGGAATGAAACTATGTTCAAAAAGAACGACAGTAGCGCTACCTCCTCCACACCTACCAAATGCACGGGATGATCTTGGCTGGAGTTCTTTTCATATATTCAGCATAGTCATTTCCGATAACGTCGTCTTCTTGGGCTGCCTTTTCCTACATGTTTCATCAGCTTCGGGTCAGATTCGCACAGTATCACCAGTCACACCTCGATAGGCATTTTGATCGCGAGCACGCCAGCCAGGACAGTGAGGGATGCAAGAGGGACATAAGACCAATACATAATCGAGTAGAGTACTTGTTGGAGAAGCATCATACTTGCAACAATCAACGCAGGTCAACCCTTGTCATATTTTCCGCAAGACCACTCACCTATACACAGGGTGACGGACGACGACATACGGACCTCTCTCGGACAATTTGGGCTTCTCGCGACGCTGGAAAACGTAGGACGGAACTTAATGCGTTGTCGAGTGAGAAATGAGAGACATTACCCCTATCATTCGCCAGCGCTCGTCAGAGTAATAGAGTGTCCGGTCAAGGGCGAATTTTAGCGAAAAGCCAGCTGCACAGGCCAAGAGTCTGATTCCAGTCCTCCATTCCGGTTGCATAATGTCCTCCGGCAGGGCGAACTTAGACATCCAGGCTGGCTGCTGGAAATTGTTGAACGCCACTGCGATGCAATAGACTGCAGGTGGGAGTAGCGCTGCCAATGATTGCGCCGGCAGTATAAGCTTGTCCACCATCAAACGCGGAGCAGATTCTGGGGGAGGGAGGCCACCCTCTTGTTCCGAGGTAACCTTTGTTGCTCTCAACTTCCACAGAAGATATCTGAAGAAATCGGCGGTGGTCAGAGCTGCCAACCCTTCGACCGCTTGGGGTGATGGCATCGAAAGGTGAAGGCCAGCGATGTACATGGTAGTTTGTCGCAGTGTTGGAGCCCCTTTTCCAACTCTTGACCAAGCACTGCCATAACGAGTAATGACCCTTGCTTCATGGACTCGGGGTAGCATTGACAAGACGGTAGAATCTCAGGCTGGTGGGGACTTCGCGTTCCGTACCTTATGACGAGCCCATCCCCTCTCCTCGAGTTTCATGAAGCACTTGTTCTGCGATGTCCAAGTTTCTACGATCCAGCAGGAAGAACTCATGGCGAGGCCCGTACTGGCGCTCACGCCACAACCGGGTACGGGCAACTGTCATCCCACTTAGGGCCCGGGGGAGAAAGTGACATCCAGATAGCACGACCGGCAACCTTTCAATCTTTGAAAGTGAGTACTGTACCTGGGGCATCCGACTCGGATGGGTTGGATTTCCTACTGGGCCGAGCGGGATAAATAATAGGCCGATATTTTCAGAATGTAAAGCGATGGTTATACCTTATATATGGCGTCAAGGTCGTTGGGGGAGACGAAGCGAGTATAAGTGTAGGCCGTGAGCATGCTCTCATCTGTTATGGAATCCATGAGAATCCGACGGTCACTTTTCGCATATTCTTTTCCTCTCTCGGGCCGGATCGGACTTGCGAGTCACCAAGATTACCGATCCGAGTTGCGGGCCCTCTGGCAAGGATGACTGGTTAGTCCAGTCTCGGGCAAGAGCCTCACTGCAACTTGAACAGCCTGCGGTCAAGCTGGGCAATGATGCGCGCAGTGGCATTGCCACTCAAAAGGCGTCATCACCTCTTCGGTTTTATTATAAGCTGACGTGTGAGGATTGTCAGCCCAGGCTTCGTCGACGTTACTCAGAGCGAGTTGCGGGCACCGACAGCCCAGCAACCATCGTACCATTCCTGCGAATTCAAGTTGGGCATCATCTTATGACCACCTGACCGCCGCTCTCGACCACCCTTGAACCCTCATCATGTCATTTTCTGGTTCGGAGCCTATACCACTGTCCCCTGAGCAAGCCGACACTCTCAAGGCTTTGCGTGAGCAGCTGTTCGCAGAGGGTATTCTGCACGAGGGAGATTCCATCGGCACAGATGATCCAACGTTACTGTGAGCCATCCAAAGACCCCGTTCATTGGCATGCCATGCACAAGGAAAGCTGACTGCGAGCCTCCGGCGTGTTTTCAGCCGATTCCTGCGCGCACGGAAGTTCAATCTCAACGACTCCAAAAAGATGATCAAGAACTGCCAGCACTGGAGGCAAACCGTGTCGGGGGTCGGTATAGATGAACTGAATAACAGGATGGATCCCTTCGACGTGAGTTACAACAGTTGTGCGGTGCTGTTACGTTTGACCACCTCTGGTTCAAGTACCCTGGCCGCGAGGAAGTATTTAAATCGTGGTCAATGTACTTCCACAAAGTATGTTCTTTCTTCATTTGTAAGGTCATGAGCTTATTTTATTGCTTTCGCGATAGACAGACAAGGTCAGTGGATCATCTGGTCAATGTACACAGAGAAGCTCCTCACGTAGAACAGAAAGGGCGACCCGTGAACATACAATGCTTTGGTGGCTTAAACCTTCCAGAACTCTATAAGCATGTTACGCCGGAAAAGCTCGTGGACTCAATTATAGTAAATGCAGATGCTCTCACTCGCGAGGTTTTGCCAGCCGCTTCCCGTGCAGCAGGTCGCCGCATCGAACAGTCTTTTGTCATAGTTGATCTCAGGAATTTCGGGTCAGCCTCGTCCTATCAACAACGTGCTCTGTAGTGACACGATGTACAGCCTCTCACAATTCTGGCAGGTGAAATCCCTTGTTCAGATGTCATTCCAAATATCGCAAGACTGTTACCCTGAGGCGTGCGTCCATTATCAAGGCACTTCTGGCCTGCATTTAATTTGTTCATCATCCAGGATGGGACAGCTTGCTATTGTAAATGCCCCCTCGTCGTTCACGTTTATTTGGTCCATTATAAAGCCTTGGCTCTCCAAGGAAACCGTGGAGAAAGTGGACATACTCGGGAGTAACTACCAAGAAGTCCTTTTACAACTCGTGGGTGCTGATAATCTTCCCACCATTCTCGGTGGAAATTGCACATGCTCGGGGGCGGGTGGTTGCGGCTTGAGTAGCGCTGGTCCTTGGATGGAAGAGAGGCTCGCGAAGGAGGCGTCAGCACAGGACTGTGTCCAGCCCGCTAGACCAATCGAGACCCTGACACCATCTGAGCGGACATCGAGTTCTGCCACTCATGTCGAGGCAAACCCGCGGCCAGTGAATACGACTCAAGAGAAGGTCGTCCATGCAGGTTCAACTACAGATATGGCAACTGCGATCTGGCCAGAAGTGACATGATGTTGGGTTGCGGGCGACACGTTTAATTGTACGCAATCGCGACCATGATTGTTCTCAGGGAATGCTTTAGAACGTGAAATGACTATTAGGCAAGGAATAGACAGGTCTAACAATAAGGCATGATCAGAAGATTGGTATAAAATCTTGTATCCTGTCCTTCGCATCTTGAGCAATACACTCTGCTATCCACGTGATGTTGCGAATTTCCTGTTCCTTTAGCTTTACATAGCTATAGAACACACCATACTGAAACTGTTGCATGAACGCTTGTTTATTGAAGTGTACTTCCATCTTGAAGAACCGGTCTTCGAGCTGTGCTGCGACACCCAAATCTCCGACATCAACACTAGCCTGTGTTGACGTAGTGTTATCGAAGAATGAGCGGTACTCGGAGATATTGTCGCAGGCTAGTCGGACTTGCTCGAGGTCATCTGCTTTGGCGAGGGCGTTGTTCCCTTCAGGGAACAGCCTACCGATCGCAGGGAAGAGCTTGGCACGCTGTTCTTTGGTCAAATCGGTGTCGAAGGAGTTGATAGTGATGTTGATTGTCCTCCGGTCTGCCTCGAAAGCAAGGATGGTTTGCATTACGTCAGAGGTTGGTGATCCCAGAGTGCCGACGAAGTTGTAAAAATCCTCAAGGTACGCCTTATAGACAGTGTTGCGGATGATTTCGATGTTCAAATCGTCGAGGTCAGCGGCAGATAGACAATCTCGGAAGTATGGAGCTGCGTGCAGTGTGCATAAATAGATGGCTAGTGTTTGTGATCCTGCACTCACCTAAGGGGGTCTCCACAAGGACACTATGGTAGAGTTCCTCGACGTTGGTGGCGACACATAGTGCTGGCATCGTATCAAAAATGCCAAGGGGGTGACAGCGCTCTAGAAGTTCATGTGTATCTCTCTCATGCAAGGTCCCAGTAATCAGCAGAACAACATTGTCGATCATGTAGCCGTACCTGGTCAATTTCGAGGATTAGCCCCATCCCAGGAAACCAGAAAGGACAACTAACGTGATATAATCGAGGAATTTACACAATGGTTCCACTGCATTGCTGCGGATGAAGTTGAACTGGTCAACAAGTACTTGCGTTGCTTTGTCGGAAATCGTGGTCGTCGACAGTGGCGAAGGCTCGTTCGCGAGGAAGTTCCCATAATCGGTTGCAGAAAGTTGAGTCTTTAAATCTGCGAGCAGGATGAGCATTTCCATCGCCAAATGGCGGCATCTTCGGCTTGGTACCTTCAAGATTTTCGCATTGCGTCAAGCTCGCATAGTGACCTTGACTTAGAATCCCAGCCTTGTACCCGCGCACGATTCCCTCCAGAAAGCCGTTGTTGACCTATATCACAGTGTTTTAGCATGTCGTGACTTCGAGATCAGGCGAAGACTCACGTTGAAGAACAGGCCCTCCATGACGTTGCCAGAGGTTGGCCGTAGTTCGACACCCGTGCTCGGCTATTGATTCAAAGAGGAATAAAATTCTCACATTACCTGAAAGAATTAAAGCGGCGCTCTAAATTTCAAAATCACTTCGCGGATGTCGAGATTCCAACAAGTTTGAGATCTCTGGCACGATCTCATTTTTGGGTCGCCGTGTGTTTTTCTAGAACCCATGCTCATTTCACTATGACATTGCGCCATAGTGTGCGAATTTAAGAGATATGAAAGTCGTAGCCATGTCGTCCATGGGTCTCTGTAGTCCACCAATGATGGTAAACCCAGATTCTGCGGAGAAGTCTTCTCAAGCGGAAGCGCAGCCAGGTAACACTCAGAAGCACGACTCTGCAGATGATTGGAGACTTCGCCGCAAGGTTGACATTCGGTTACTTCCAATACTCACGCTCTTGTACCTACTCAGTTTCCTCGACCGGTGGGTCCTCTCAGGTATTTGATTCTGCGTTCTAATCGTCTGTCAGGACCAATATTGGAAACGCCAAGTGAGTGTCGATGCACGCGACAGCGGTCTCTGACTTAATATAAACTATAGACTTGATGGTTTGACTACCGTGAGCCTCCCAATTTGTGCTTGTGCCGTCGACCCTTTTTGACCCTGGCTCAGGATCTCGGCGTATCGCCGTCTGCATACAATACCGCATTGACGATATATTTTATCGGATACGTATTATTCGAGATACCTTCCAATGTAACTATTTGTCCATCACATGCCGCCATGTACTAACCTCCACCTCCTCTCCAGATCATGTAATTCTGCTCTATTTGTATCACTCTGTTTCTTACTATTAGAGGTCTAGTTTGAAGCGCTTCAATCCTCAATTTTGGCTTCCATCTTTGACACTTGTCTGGGGTATTGCTTCGGTCGCTCAAGGGCTTGTGACAAACGAGGCCGGCCTCTTCGGGATTCGGTTTTGTGAGATCTCTACTCATTTTCGTTTGTCCGAAATTTATCCTATTCCCCAGTGTTGGGTGCGACGGAAGCAGGTTTATTCCCTGGGGTCATCTACTTGTTTTCCGTTTACTACGTCAGGTGAGAGTCTTTTGCCCTGACAGGTTGGGTATTCATGTTAATGTGTACCCTCACAGACGGGAACGTAGCTGGCGAGTAGCTGTGTTCTTTGGCGGCGCGGCTCTTGCAGGAGCATTCGGAGGTGTTTTGTTGTGATATTAGCGCTCTTACGTGGGTAACGAGCATATCGCAGGTATATTTGCCTTCACAATTGGTTTAATGAATGGTGTCGGAGGGCGCAAGGGATGGCAGTGGTATGGTCCGCTTCGCGATGCTGTCCTCCGTCGTACCTACACTGAATATTTTCATTCAGGATTTTCATTCTTGAGGGTATCCTCACAGTAGCCGTATCGCTGGTCGCATACTTTGTTGTTCCAACTTGGTCCCACAAGGCAAAATTCGTGAGGTTTTGATCTTCTGACAGTGACGCGATTACGCTGACTGCCGTGTAGTTGACGGAAGACGAACGTAGTCGTCTGTTAGAAAAGCTACAGGCAGACTCGGATGCTGGCACGGACCAGTCGTTCCAGTGGTCTTCTGTTTGGTCTGCCTTTGAGGATCATCTCGTCTGGGCATATGCATTACTGTTCCATGGCTTTTCGTTCGTGTTATATTCGCTTAGTCTCTTTCTGGTGCGTGTCCTGGTTCACTCCCCTCCCCGCATGGATACTGACGAGCGGATAGCCCACCATCATAGCCAGTCTTGGATTTCAGACATGGCAGGCGCAGTTGTACGTCTGCCAAACACATCTAATTACTTAAACTGATCTAAGGGGTAGGATGACAATACCTCCCAATACTGTCGCGAGTTTCTCGGTATGGGGAACAGTCTGGCTGTCCAGTCGGTTGAACATGCGTGCGCCGTTTATTATCATTTCCGGAGTCGTCGCGATCATTGGTAAGGTATTCCTTTCCCATGAATACCATCTACTAACAGTTCTATGTTGAAGGATACATCATTCTAATTTCGTCAACGAAACGTGGGTAGCACCGACATTTTCACTGAATTTATTGTCTCAGGTAACCCTTCAGCTGGTGTGCAATACTTCAGCGTCCATCTCGTGGCAGGTGATTGCGTGTAATCCCCTAGACGTCTGGACCTTGATTGATCCTTTAACTCTCAGCTGGAGTCTATACTGGCAATTCACTGCTCCTCAGGTTGGCTTAGTCCTTGATCAACTCATTATCCTCTGACACTCGACTTTTCAGCTGGCCTGGTGAAAATGTCTCCGGACAGACTAAACGTGCTGTTGCCGTTGCAATGCAGATCGCAATCGGCGACATTGGTGCCATCGCTGCATGCCTGATATATCGACCAACTCTGAGTGCGCACGTCTATCGCAAACCCAACCTGATCTCCATCGGATACGTCCTGTTCTCTATTTTGATGGCCACATATCTATGGGTGATGATGACACGGGAGAACAAGAGGCGTGAAACGATACTAGCTAATAGCAAGGAGGACGATTGGTTTGAAACAGACGAGGAGAGGGTCAAACTCGGTGATCGGTCAATCCATTATAGATATCAACTTTAAGTTCAAGAGGCTAGCATCCCATTGGCATTAGTACTGGTGTATTGCGCTCCGGTTGCAAGGCAGAATATCTTGACCATTTATTCGATCATTATACAACTTCATGCCCCATTGTTGGCCGGCTTTGGTGGAACGAATCCTGGTCACTGCATATTTCCGCACTAAAATGCTTGAGAGTACAACCGCATGGACATTGTTCGCAACGTACTGCTGACCTGAATCTTTGATTATAGACCCTCACAATCGTTCAACCTGCGCGACAGTGACGCTACCCAATCTCTGTTTAACGAAAAGTTCACCGCAGCCAAGTCGGGTTGGTCTGTCGGCGGTGCAATTCTCTTCGTCCTGCTGTGTTCTTTTCTCTTAACCACAACACCCGTCGTCCTCAACACCCTTATGCTCCATACACAAGCAATTTCTAGGGACATCGTGCCTACCGAAGGTTGCGCCTCTTCGAATTTCAGTGAAACAGCTAGTCAGCGAGACTTGGTCCTGGTGATTACCAGCGGTTACACCGGTCCTAATCACTAACCGAACCACTGAAAAACAGGGAATATCAGCATCGCCGATTACCTCTTCAAATTCGCCCAAGGATATATTCAGAGCCAACGAGTCGTTGTTTACAACCGTCAATCGATCAGTAACCTGGCACATCGCATGGCTTTGAACTGACGCTGCTCGCCTTGTTTTCTGGACGTCGGGATCAGCGGCCGGGAAAATACGTGGCAATGGTTGCCCGTACTAGAGTCGATCGCCGTGACGAACCCTTCAGGCTGGTTTGACTCCCAAGTCCATCCCCGCGTCTGCGTAGCTGGGTTATGTGATGTGATGGCGTCGCAATGTTTGGGGGTAGTTGGCACTGTCAGGCTCGTCGAGATCGTGGGTGGCTCAGTTAGCTTCAGGGATCCAATGAGGGGGACCTCTTTCACCTTCCTCTCCAGGGTTTCCCGTTCAACAGCGCATTCTCCCCTCCTGCACCGCTAAAACGGATTCAACATATCCATGGAGCCGGTCTTTTCTGTCCCGACCATCGCGCAGAATCTCACCTGCATCGGTAACCTTGGATATAGTCACAGTACCGGCCAGCTATGGTACGAAGGAGGCGATAACCAAACGCTCTCCATTATCACCTCCAACTCGCGGTTCCGCTATCGCTTCGACACGTCCGCCATCGTCATGGGGCGACACGCTGCAGTCCGCTAGCAACGCTATCCGATTCGTACTCGATGGCCAAGCGTTATGTCCAGCGATGCTTGGGTCCGAGACATCGTCAGCGTGGTCCGCGACGCCACCTGTCCCGTCGCTGACACGTGTAGCGGCAGCGTCTCGCTCATCGGCTGTTCCACCGTGTTGAACGCCAAATATATTTCCCTCCGCGTGTTTGGCAGTCACTCGCAAACGGCGACGGGAATCTAGTGAAGCACGGCATTGGACGTGGCGCTGGAAGCCTACAGCGCAGCGACGCATCCAAACATGGGCTACCTACGCGTCGAGCGTCTCCGTCACGCGCAACGATGCCCCGGTGTTCACGCCGTGGTACGGGCCCACCACCAAGGCCGTCGTTTCGAGAGTCGTGGTGGGATTGCACCTTCAAAGGGGTCCCGGCGCAGGCTTCATCGATGCCACACGGATACTGCTGGACCTGTCGGAGAAGTTCAAGTTATTCAATCCCTGTGAATAGTGCCGTAGGAGCGCTTGTGAACCTATACATGCTAGTGAGGGACAGCAACGAATTTCTGCTTGCAAATCAGCCAGAGCCATCGTCAAAGACGAGGAAGTGAAGAAAAGAGTCAATAACAGAAATCATTGTTCGGAGATGAGTCCGTAGATACTACTACGCTGCAAGATGCCTCACTTATTTCATTGTATGTATTAGTCCGTCCGCGATCAGTTCGATGATCTGCACGACATCACTTATTAGGATGAATTCTAGCAGGGAAAATTATAGTGATGAAAGAGTACAGTTATAGTTGCGTATGTATGAACATGCGTCTACTCCACATTGTCCATGGTTCAGGAGGTTATGCGACGCCGCTTGGAAGCGCGCACGTTTTGATACTCCTCGTCGTCATCATCGTCACTGTAGTCTTCCTCCGCAACGTCAGAGCCATAGAGTTGCTTACGCTTGTCAAGGTCAACTTTGCGTAGTGTCCGGAGGTGGATGATGAGAGACTTGTGGAACTCCGTCTTCCAAGAAGTGGGCGAGTCAGGACCCTGAGGCTTGCGTATGAAGCAGTGTATCTTACCTTCATGATTCGCCGCTTGCCATCCGTGCTCCTGTCTTGTCGTCTCCGTCTATCCTTGTACTACATGATTACGGTCAGCACTCCAAGTAAAATCTCAAGGATCGAACCATTACCTTGCGCTGCTCGTCCGCAAGGAGGGCAGACAAGTGTTTGATCCACCGTTGAAGATTAGACTCCACTTTCCGTTTTTTCGCCTGCATGCTCAAGAGAAGCGTCATCGCATTCTCCCCATCGTCCTCTACAATCGCTTCGTCGTCAGAATCCGGGACGATATAGGACGTCACCGTCGTAGCCGCAGACCTTCGGGGGCGTCTACGAGATGCTCGGGGAGAACCGTTTGCCTGCGACGTGGAAGGCGGACCTGACAGGCACGCTGAATGGGGCACAGTGGGAGGACTAGTTTCTTTCTTGATATCATTCGACTTTATACGCGATTTGCAAGTATGTCTGGTGTCTGGCACAGCAATTCGTTTTGAGAGATAATCTTCTTCGCTAAAAAAGAACTCGGCTCCGAACTCGATTTCATGGTAGAGGCACCAATTCTATAAGCAGAGCTCAGTCAGGAAAATCAAGCCAATACCAAGGGCGGTACTCACGGGCGCTCGGCCCAAATGAGCAAGTAGCTTGAAGTGTTTGAGAGTAACCGGAACATGATTTGACGTCGTTGCATAGCCTACAGTTGCCGGCGAAAGATAGAGATGAAGAAGCTAGAAACAATTTTTTAGATACAGATCACAAAGGCCAATGCCATACATGCCGTGGTGTTGTTGTTAATTATAGCGTGGGTCATGAATACGGCCATCATAGGACTGTGCGCGTCGTAGTGCTCTTTGGCCCACCTTCCAATTGCCACAGACTCTGGAGATGCATTAGTGCTTCTGACTGAGAGGTGCTTACGAGTCCTCACCGATGGGATAGTCCAACTTTCCGTTCACATCAGCGCCATAGATACTGTAGTAGTACGACCGTCTACGAGATCGAGCAGGGGCCATTTCGTCTTGACGAATCATGGCAGACAACGTATCCTGTCCTATGACACCCTACGAATAGTTCAACAAAGGAACACCAGCATATAATAGGCAACTGCGAACCAAATCAGGACCATCACTTATAGCTGGGCTTTCTTCTGGTTCCGAGGCGACAAAATCACGAGGGTCTTCTCGGCCTCCCATTCCATCATCATGCCCCTCTATCGATTCATCGAGGAGAGTAGCCGGAGCTTGATTATTCGACCCGCTCGAGTTGGCCCGTATCATCTTCAGATTACTAAAGTCCCGACATAGCGTTGCTTCATAAATAGCACATGCTTTTTCGTCCTCTACTGAAGGAAGATCGTCCAGGGATAACGAATGTTGCTTTACAGCAGCATCTGCAAGGGCGGCATGAAGGGAATATAATTCCGCGAGCTTACGCAGTGTCTTGCCCTACAAGGTATCAGTCGCCTGAGCGTACAAAATGGGCGCGTTTACCTTGCTCGCAATCTCTAAGCACCTGATTGCAACGTCCTGCACGAGGTCCTTAATTCCCTTGGCACTCATTCCCATCTCTTCTTTCGCATACTCGAGGACAACGTTGGGCTTCTCAACAAAAGGATTGATCATGATGTTAAATAAGTCCTCCTTCGTGACCGGTAACAGACCCATTGCTTCCAACTTGCCATGGAAGGATGTAATAGCTTCAGGCATAGCGGAGTGTGGCCACGTGCCATCAGACAGACATACGGTTAACAACATGACAACTCGGACCGTTGCGTCCGCACTTGGGAAATCTGTGTAGAGTTGACGTAGGACATTAATGGTGTATGTGGATGTGATCGAACGAGATTTCACGAAAAGCTAAAAGGAAGCAATGAGTATGCAGGCCCCGAATTTTATTTCATAAACCCACCTTCATCAGCTCAGTAACGACAGCACTGATAATGATGAGTGTCTGGGGGGCCCAAGATAAACAGATAGAACTCACCCGAGTTTAAACAGTAATTCATCTGACTGATCAAGTGCCTTCAGCGCTCGGTATGCGGACTCATTGCTCTTGGCCTCCATACATATTTCTGCAGCCACTGTGCGGCTCAAAAACATCCTGTCCAAATTAAGTATGAATACCAAGATCCGTTAAACAAGAATGGAAAGCCACCTCGGATCTAGGCGTTTTAACTCCCGAACATTCCGAATAATATCATCGGTCCGATCTACGCTGTTTAGTGCTTGCTTTTCGAACATCTTGCGGAAGACGAAATCACGATACTGTCACCCACGGTGAGAAACTGGCCGAGTACAGATAGTTCTGAGATACCTTGGGATCCATCCGGAATCCGTTAGCCTCCGCAAATGGCAGCAACCTCGGTTCGATGGCGAGCGCAATGGGGAGTTGAGCCATCAAAGGATCCTTTGTCATCACCCTGTGAGGGAATCGGAAAATCAGGGATCAAATCACGTACCTTCATACTGAATGGAATGAACTAGCCCGAGTCACAAACCAAACGCGATTCCACATGAAAGAAAGCACACCTTATACTTGTCCAGAATCTCGCGCACGTCCTCCCATTTAGTATTCTTCAAATCCTGGGGTAGCCTGCTTTCCTTGAGAAACGAATGGAAAATGGAGCCATCGTCTTCGTTCTTTCCAAGAGGTATTTCATCGAACAAGGCAGAAGTGACTTTCATGAAGTGGGTGAACACGGGCAGGGGTATCGACCTAACCCATGGTGTCTTGATGAAGTGGCCCGCGGAACGGAAGTAGTGGTGGATGGCAACTTGTATCATGTAACGCGATACGTAGGCGCCACTTGATACCAAAATCTGAAAGGGGCGCATATACTCAGCGAGGAGGCACAGAAGCGAAATGGCATGGGTGCAGAAGACGTACGTCGATGACTTGGTCACTCAGAATTCTCCCTCTGCCTAGAGCCCAAAACATGGCATCCATGTGACCGTATCGATGGAGGAAGTAACGGGCGCGAACATAGGGATCCTTGGAGACACAGTGGAAACGCCTCGAGGCGAGGGTGAGTGCGGTGGGATCATTGAGTTCGTAGATGATAAGATGGATGATATCGTCTGGGCCAGTACTGAGGAGATGTGTCATAAGTCACACCGTAGGGAAAACATACCACATAGACGCTCCATAGGTGGAGGGAATTCGCGGGGAAGGGGAGGCAAAACAGGGAGAAAAATCGGGGAAGGCTAGCGTTGGGGGTGGGGGGGACGAGGAGATAAAGGAAGTGGGAGATAATAAAGAGCGAACTTTGTTTGGAGGGTGGTGGTCTGAAGTCAAGCTGTCGTGCAGGCCTACAACCATCGGACTTCCAAATTTGAGTACATCGCACACATCTTGGGGACCCCGCAGACTCAGCCACGACCACTTTTCGCCGACGGAGGCGAACAGGAAGGAAAGGAAAGAGGAGCGTGCTTGGGATCCAACCCGCTCCGTTTCAAAAACACCATCTACAAAGGCCCGACAAGATCACCATGCCGGCATATACTCAAAAAGTCCTCTTATAGTAACCCCTCCAAACTCGCCAGGCCAACTTCCAATCCCGGATCTGCAATCTACGATCATACACGTCGAAATTTACCTCTTCTAATCGACGCAGCACAGATGCGACCGGAATCTGGTGATGGTTAGCGCGCACAACATCACACAGGAATCGACGCACGGCTGTGGCAAACACCGGAATCGCTTCCACCGGCACTCGACCCCCTGTCGCTTGGAACATCTCGCGTGCGGCCAACAGGTTGTCGTTGGCAATCGTGGCGAACTCGAATACAGCATCTTCCAATGCCCTGCTAGTCCCTCCTTTGGTGAGCACCTCCTGTTGGTTGACGCCGTGCTTGGCTGTAATCTCGGCGGGGATGACCATCAACCCTTTGGACGCATGGAATGGAAGGGCACGCAGTAGCGTAGTAAACGACTGGGCTACGCCAACATGGGACGCTGCATGAGACAGTGTGGCCGACGGCAGGTCCAGCAGCGACAGCAGGAGGTACAGGAAGGTCGATGCTGTGGATTCGGCGTGTGATGTCATCGACTCCACGGTCAGATATGACTGGACGTGCAACTCTTGTTCCTATATGCCATCAACGTCGAGATAGAGCCAAGTCTTGGCGCACAAACCGACCCTAGCTTCAATGATCCTTAGAAAGTGGTATGGCGCCAGTCTATTACTCCGCGCGGCTTCGCAGAGAGCAAGCGCGATGGGGTGCCGCGGGGGCTTGTGCTACAAAGACATTGATAAGACAAACAGACATTGACAGCGTAACTTACAGCAAATATGTCTTTTACCGCGTCTCTCCAAAATACAAGCCGAGCCTGTCCGAGCGTTGATTGTGAGACAGCTTCTTTTGTCATGGATAGCTCAATCTAGGACAGACAGTCTCAATGACTGAAACAGTACGACACGAATGTACTGACATAGAAAGCCCTCAGGGCGTAGAATGCACTCTGGTATTGCTGGGGGTAGAGGTGCGAGGTGAGGTATCCCTCATAGTCGTGTTTTCGAACGAGCTCCTTGCAGTACTCGGTTGGATTTGACGTTCCGGCCTCTGAGTGGACCGTGGCGCTCGGAGTAAAGCCGCGAGTCGTAGTGGCATGGCATCGCTGCCACGGACGGGCAGACATCCCAGCTACCCCGCGACACGTTCTAAAACCGAACATAGCGTAGTGGTGCTTCGCAATTAGCGTCCGAAATCGGCCAATTGGCCGGCGGTGTCAGGTGGACCAATCAGGACCCCAGTGAGAACCCCGCGCGAAATTCAGTGCCTTTGCCTCCGCACGGACGGGACGTCATGTCGTCCGGGCTGCAGAGGGAAGTCCTCGCACTCTACAGACGGCGAGTCGGGTGCAAAGTTGATGTCCTCTCTCGGTCTCATGCCTTCATCTCCACCCAGTGCACTTCGAATAGTACGGACGAAACCACCGCAAGCTCAGCCCAAATTCTCCCTCTTCATCCGCTACACCTTTCGCACTCAGGCATCCTCCGTATCTCCCCGCAACGTCGCGGCAATCGAGCATCTCATCAGACGCGGCAAGCGACAGATAGAGGTGTACGAAAACACCTCCATCAAGGATTGCCAGATTTCCCAGGACATGGTGGATTGGGAGCGAGCCCGTGCACACGGCGCTTAGAACAGCTAGCATTCATTCACTAGCATCTGGTAGTGTCAGGCCCCAATCAGACATGTCCAATACCATTGAACAGGAGCAAGGTCACACAGTACTCGGTGATGACGATCCCTTGCGCTGAGCTGCCATTCTCTCCCTCCGCGTCATACGACGAGCCGGAGGTTCTGGCACTTTCAACAGCTCCTCCTGCGACATAACGCCCTCCTGCGCCAACTTTTCATAATGAAGCCGCCGTTCATTGAGCACAAACTTTAGCCGTGCCATCGACTTGCGACACTGAACACGTCATGAGTGAAAATACGAATGGGGAATTGAGGGGACGACCGACCATTCGATCCATAGTCGGAGCAGCGAGCGCTCCGGGATTTTGAATGCCCATTCTCCGTGCCTCCTCCCGCTGGGATGCAAGCAGGTTCCGTTCGCGCAAGAGAACATACCAGAGTGTGTGCAAGTCTCTGAAACTCTTCCGTCTGAGCTCGGCAGCATGCCAGGGTCGTCCTGCCAAACCAGAGAGAATCAGCCCACCTGCGGCGTGTATCCGGCCAAGCGACACGACGTACCAGATTCAGTGAGCGACTCTTTAGCTTCTAGCGTTTCATATTCTACCACACTATCCACCTCCCTTTTCCGGAAGAACGACCAAAGGCCGTGGTTCGGGTCGACGTTGATACCTAGATGAGGCCGCTTTTTGGATGTTGTAGTTGAGCTCGACGCTGGTACAGCGGAACGGCTATTCGGCTGTGAGGTGGCTTGCGTTGAGTTGCACCGTGCCCCAGGCAAAGCGCGCAGGACGCGCAACGGACGCGTCGGTCGAAAGATGCAGGACATGCTACAAGCAGTGTGGTCCGATTGCTTGGATTTTCAGATGAGCACTGCCACCGGTATTATAACCGGGCTTGTCCACTACAGATGCAATCACAAATTTGCTGGCCCAGCCATACACTATCCCATCCTGGAATACACACAGTCTTGGTATCACAACCGATTGTTAGCATGACATCCCTACGGACCCAACTTCTGTAGAATCGCTTTGCCCCATTGTCTCTTTCGTGGTACAACTTTGTATTCTTCGTGGTGGGCTTATTCTCGACTCGAAAACCAATCTCACCCTTTTTGCAACAATATCATTGCAAGGGTGGACTGGAACGATTCTGTCTTCGTAGCGCAAACGCACTGGTCCACCTTCCTGTCCCCTTCGACTTTTGCTCTTCCAACAGAAATACACTGTCCTCCTTCACGAACATGTATGGGTCCGAAAGCGCGTCCACAGTCTTGGTCAGGGGTGCGTTGAACAGCTCCGGCTTCTTCAGCGGGTCCAAGAGCAACCGCGTCGAGTTGATAAAATCTCCACCCAGACGACTGGCCAAACGCAATCGCACGACGAGAATGAGCATGATGACCGACACGACGATGTTGACGGTGAGGATGTAGATCCCATAGCGCGTCGCGAGCACACGGTTGTACATCGTGATCGGAACGAAGTCGCCTCCGTCTTCCAGGATACTGATGATCGTCGGTGCGAGCACTGCAGAACTGTAAGCACCAAGCGCCATGCCCAGGACCGAACTCCAAAGGGTGTAAGCCCCGTCCTGAACGGTGGTGGGTTGGGACTGGAACCAGGCATTCAGCAGGTCTGCAAAGTCGGATAGAGACGATGCAAATCCACAATCGCCAGTATTCGGACAGGTGGCATTGCAGATCAAGCTCGTTATATCTTGAGCCCACTGGTCATCCGTCGCCATGACGTTGGGCCACGATGTCCCGTTCAGCGCAAACTCTGTATAGTTGCCGGTGGAGGTCATTGTCCCGCCCATGACAATCGGTGTAGCATTGAACCGAAAGATCGAGTTATGGTCAGACAAGTAGACAACGACGATTGAGAGGGTTTGATTGTCGGACCCACTGAACCATAGCTCAACATTAGGGAAATATGTCCCAGTGCATGTAAGGTTCTGGGAGCTAGATGGGACGGAAGACAATTGGTCCATCGAAATGTTGAACCCATTTATCGTAGTAGAGTATGAAAACCCAATGTCCACGGCCCATTGAGGAACAGGAGGGTAGTAGACCACGCCCGTTGGCTGATCCGCTGTAGCTCCAGGATTAGTGATGTTGATGAGCCCGAATGTGCCAGATACTCCAAGACACAGCGATGACATGACGATGCCCAATTGTTCAAAAGCGACAAGGAGATACGAGGAGTCTGGAGTCGTTGATTCCAACGAACCAGAGACAACCAGAGGAGGCATCACGTCTGAAATGGACCCCATCCCCCAGGAGTCATTTACCGTCAGACCGGTAACCAATGCCAATCCCCAAACGGCCGACAATGCAAGCAAGGGGAACTCTACGCCATGCAGTACCAAGTGGCTGGCAAGGTTTCCGATGGAGGGATTGCTGTACACGGCGACTCTCCTGCTGCGCAGACCGTCCCTCCCAAGTCTGAAGAGAACGTATCGTTTCCCGAATAGCATAATCACGGCCGACGTGACCGTTAAAGAAAGTGTGGATATTGCCCGCTGCAAGAGCGACAGGGCCGCGTAGGGAATGGAACCCGAGTAGGAGCCAGCAGTATAAAATACAAGGGCAACATAGACGGTGGATGTCGAGATAAAGAGGAAAGAGCACAGTAGAATGAAGAGGTCTGCACTGTCGGACGACCAAGCTGGCTTTGCTGTGGGTGATTTGGAGTCTATCAGAGGTGATTTGATGTCGCTCTCTTCAGCGGCATCGGGCAGGTCGAGGAAACTGGCCATGGGAGGAAGATGTAGTGCCTATGATGAATGGTTAATATAACTTCGTACACGGGGTCCAATATTCATTCACCTCGATGCGTTGGGAAACAGATAAGGAACGGCAACTTTTCATGGATGATGCGTTCTACGCACCCAGGGAACCTGGGGGTAAGTGAGGGGAGGTTTTCCATGCCTGCCGACATTCAGGTTGACAAGCATGCACAGGATCGTGATCAGTGCCTTGCACTCAATGGGTGACTCATCATGCTGACATAACTCAACGAGTATTGGACGAACCAGAGTCCGAAGACTTTCTGATTCTATAAGGCCGCAAGACGGTAGCCAGGTCCAGGCTGTATTAGGATTCAAGTGCGACGACAGTACACTAGTGACCACGGGCAGCTGCCATAGTTTGACTGGTCCTTGAGGACAAGGGCGTTTATCAAAATTTAGTTGCAATGCCACCCAAAAACCCAGCACGAGTACGGAACGAACATGTTGTGGCATAGTGACCATCAAAGAGGCAATATTTGCGGAATTACACAACTCATTGCTTCAGAACGTTGAATTACGGTTACAGTGTATGATATCAAGATGACATGGTTACATACACAGCGCGCACAACAGCACCAGGGGCTAGCAAGTATGCACCTCGTTGCAGAGGCGAGTCATGAAAGGGTTGGGATTGATATGCTTGGCTTGAGATGAGAGGGAACCGTTAGCATTGCGTGCCCAGCCATTTCGCGTGAGGTCGACTGGTGCAGGGCTATGACTCGGTGGGTCAATACAATCCCCTTCACTTTTTGCGTTACAATCATCAACCCATCCGAGTTGTGGCAAATGGATGCACCGATGAATCTTTATTCCCTAGGAAGGGTCCGTCGTCGAGAGTTCACTGGGTCGCAATGGTCGGCTGGCTCCTATGTAGGTACTCCGGATATCTCGTTCATCAGCCAGCGGCATCATGGGCTGCTAATGACCCAAGGGGATCCAATATTATTCAAATGGTTGACGTCAGAAGGTTCTCGTCTCCATGCTCTTAGAAACACTTAAGAGCAATGTCATGTCATACCTCTGATTCCATGCTGTATGAAATTGCAGTAAATGATGCGATATAAAGTAAAGGTGACATAAGTACTATTTCTTTGGTTTCTTGACTGACAAAAATGTGAGGTTAAACTTAAACGAAGGGGTCAATGCAAGTACCTCCATATTTACTCCTTGACTGCGTACGGCCGACGACACCACCAAAGTCTAATGCGCCACGGACAACCTTGTACCTATGGAGGAATACTTTGGCCTCTGTACTCGTGAATACACATCAAGGGCGTACCTAACGCCTGGCAAGTCTTGTGTACGACCGCCACGGACGAGGACTACACTATGCTCCTGTAGGTTATGGCCTTCTCCGGGAATGTACGCCATAATCGAGTTCCCGTTAGACAACTTGACACGGGCGACCTTTCGTTTGGCGGAGTTGGGTTTCTTTGGTTTCATGATGAAAATTTGTGTGCAGACACCCTTCTTCTGAGGAGAGGTATTAAGAAGTGGAGACTTTGGGGAGCTGATTTTCTGAGGCTTCTTCCGACGCATGGCCTGGTTGAGCGTGACGGCGAGGTAAGAAGAGGCACTGAATGCCCGCGACGGGACGGGGAGCGAACATGTTGGCCTGGCTAGGCCGCGAAGGAAGGCGAGCATCCTGTCCAAGTAGCGCGCTGCATCGGCCGTGAGACGCGGCCACGTACAGGCCTGCCCTAGAGTCCCCTAGAGTCGCGTCGCGCCCATCTGCCTCGCGCGCTTGACCCACCTCATGCCCAGACCTCAACGGGCCCGCAGGGCACCTTCGTCAGACAACATAGAGGAAGAGGACGACCCATCCCGAAACCGCGCCGATGACGTCGACGATGGCGACGTGTCTGAGGGGGACGGGCAGCCAGCCCGCAAGGTGTCCGCGAAAAAGGAAAAGAAACCAAAGAGTAGCCGCCGCGATACCGAGGGTGCCGCAGCTGGTCCTTCGAACGCGAATGACGATGACGACATAATCGACATCGAAAACTTTCACGACCAACCTTTGGACAGGAAAGAGGGTCCAAAGTTGCATGGGATAGCCCAGGACTGGGAGATGATTCGAAAACAAATTCATCAGGCCTCTTTTGGCCTCGTCAAGGATGTCGCTGTCTCGCTTGCAGACGTGATGGACATCGACCAGGCTGGAGAGGTTGGTACCGTCATCCCTCGCTATTTGTTGTTAATGAATGGACACTCGGTGTCAAAGGCATTAGACGAGGTTGACGCTATCATGAAGAAACTCCTCGACATCGATGAAGAGATGCGTTCTCACGAAGAGACGTTGAGTAATCTCCACCAAACTCTTATGCGCGGAGAAGTTGTGGTGCGCCTTTCATTCGGCATTCTTTCCATCATCGTTTGTTCCATAACTCCTTCTGCAGGAGAATGTGCTTGATATGTATGAAACCGAAGTGCAGCGACGGATGGATGACTATGGAAGCAAGACCACCCGTCAAAAGTACGCTTCTACTGACCCATACGTTGAGTTCAAGCAAAGAATATACGTATGCCGACCAATTTCACTTGAATTTATTTGACGTTGTGCACCTAGGAGATACAAAATCCCGGTGAAGCAATTCCTCCCATCAATGATCTCGTTCCGAGAGGTTCGTCTCCGGAAGCACAATGCATTACATTGTTAATGCCCTTCCATAGAGGACGGTGATCCTAGCGACGACGACGATGACCTGGAGATCGGCGGAGTCGTCCAAGACTACAGATGCCCCATTACACTCACGGTTTTGGATGATCCAATGACATCGTACGTGATGTGCTTCATTACTCGCTCGGATCAGACGTAGTCTAAGTATGTTGCCGCCAATAGCAAGCTCTGCGGACACTCCTATTCCCGTGCAGCCATTCAGGAATTCCTGGAGAAGGCAGGAAGCCATGGAAAACCGTGCCCTGCATCTGGCTGCAACAAACGGATAACCATGGATAACCTTAGGGTTGATAAAGAGTTAGAAAAGAGGATAAAGATTGCGGCGAGGAGACAACGAAGACAACAAGAGGAGGAAGAGGACAATGACGATGATGATGTGATTGAGTGAACCTTACTTATCACACCGTGACCGAGTTTACTATTGCATTGGCCCTACAATGTGAGCGTGCTTGTCGCCCTCTCCCAATACCATAGTACTTAACTGGGGATCGTACCGACCGCCGCGTGAGCTACATACCAATCACCATACACGCCTTTCATGACTCCACAGGTGAGTGCTTTTTTAACTTCCTTTGCCTGTGCGGATCTACCTTGGATTCCTCTTAAAGCAGGCTCTCGCCGCGCGTCGCGAGATACACGAGTCGATGGCCTCATTGCGGTGCGTAAATCGAGCTCGGGCACTAATGCGTTGGCGACATGTGCTAAGTCACGCAGGAAGCAATGGTCGTACTTGAACAGCGCGAATTTACCGTCTACACCTCATTCTAAACCTGTAAATATACAAGTCACCGTGGGTGCTCCAACCTTAACTCAACTGCAACTCCCGCAGTTCAGAGGGAAGCGAACACCAGCAAAGTGTTCTTATAAGGCAAGATATGTATACATCGTTCCATGTATTTTCAGGCGTTGGCCGCACTCTTCACTGCACACCATCTAGTTGTGCGAGAATAGAAAATTGGAACGCGATGTCTGCATCGAAATGATTGGAAAGGGTGATCCAATTTTCTCTCGTTGTGATGCGGGCATGAAGTGAGAACGGAGATCATCGACTTGGCGACATCGTATTCCTTTATCCAAGTTCGAGTAGAGTTTGCTCCACTGCGATTGGGGCTAGGGGTTCGAGTGGTTGTGGCATGACCGGCGCATACTCCATGTAATCGAAGGTAGTTCTTCGATTGATCTGATCGTAGACCCCTTCTCCACTCGTAATAATTGTCCCTTTTGGTTTTGGGACATTATCAAAATTTTCAGTTCTGGGCCGTCTGCAGGCACACACCGTGTCGCAACCTGTAACTTGAAATTTGTCTGGGACCTTTTTTTGACGATTATGAGCGGCTCAGTCATAACCTGGGGAACACGGCAAAGTGAATGGTTTGACTGGTCCCACTGGGTATCGGTGTAACATGCGGTAGCAAGAAAGGAGTGACGTACTGCACCCCAGCCGTTGCGTCAACACAACGGACTGAGGAGGGAAGGGAAAGAAGGTCGAGGACGAAGAGCCCTACCAACACTCGACTCACATTGATATGATCAAAAAGCAAGAGAGGAAAGGAAAAATCGATCTACTTTAGTGATCCGATGCTGTCTTTGCTTACACTATCCGAGTCGCTCCAACACAGAAGTTCACCCATCCTTCTGAAAGCAGAGAACACGTGTGTTCCCTAGACAAGCGCCCCGAGCGGGGCCGAGGCATAGCATATGCATAGTATGATGATAAGGAGCGGTAATGATGGGCGGCGTTTATATGTGGTGATGTAGCTATATAAGGAATGCAAAGAAAGGTATAGTACTAGTTACTACTTCGTGCAATCACCTGATGCCAGGGGAGAGCTGGAGTGGGCCCCGCTCCCCACTCCAGAACTGCATGGGACCGGCAACGCGTTGTCATGCAACCCGGAAGGAGCGTGTTCAGCCCGGATGGCCCGTGGGAGGCATCACGCCCTGACCACGTCGGGAATGGAGCTCCGTCCCCCCTGCCCGCCATCTCCTCCATGTACTACACCACCCCACACTGGGTCGAGCACGCTGCCTTGCATCACGCTTGGCACGCCTCTGCCTAATCCCTAAACAGCGCCTGGAAGGGCGACGGTCGGGGTAGCGATAGCCCCCCGATGAGAGCTCTCGCCGGCTCGAAACCGCTGCCTAACCCGCCCCCTTACCCACCTCTCCTGTACCGAGTGGAGCACCACCCCTTGCGCTCCTGCTTGGACACATGCGCGGCCCCGGTCCTTGGAGAAGGGTGACCGTCGGATTGGTGATGTGGACTGACAACCCAGGCTCTCTTGGACACGGACTTACTCCTAGGGCACCCTTGGTGTCCTCGGCGGCCCACTAGCGGACAGGCTGGATCACCTCCGACGACCACAAGATCGACGTGTTCTAGTCCCGTAAGCAAAACTCCCAAATTATTTCCTCAGCCCCGACTTTTCCTTTGCGAGAGAAAGCATGTCCCTGTCCTCCTTCACGAGCACGTAAGGGCCAGAAAGTGCATCTACAGTTGTGGGCCAGGTGCGTTGAACCAGGTGTAGTCTCCCCACGCCAATAACCATGAGGACCGACACGACGATGTTGGCTAGGAGGACATGAATTTCGCAACATGGTGTAAACTGAGCGTCGGTGCTAGACCATGTCGCTGCACTGAACGGGTCTATCGAAAAGCCGTATGCAGCCAGCGTCATGCCCAGTGCTATACTCCACTGGCGATACAGCCCACCCTGATTGGCATCAGAAGAAATATTGGTGTTCAGCAGACTCGCAAACTCCAGGAGAGACATGCCGAGCAAGGGCACCAAGCCTCTTGGAGATCTCGGCAAGCACTAACAGGCGGCAGGGTGGTGTTGCAAATCAAATTAACCATGCCTTGAGCAATCCACTCCGCAGGAGCCCCTCGGCAATGTTTCGTTCGCTGCGAATTCTGTGTAGCCACCAGTGGACGATAATGTCCCAGCCACTGTGGTGGTCTGCGAATTGTTTCGCTTCACACAGGGTCCTTCTGCTTTTCTCCACCTGAGCGCCCACGAGGAGTAGAATGCCGCACGCACTGCTCACTGCTTGCTAGAGATGATGATGGTATCAGCCCCCGTTCGCCGCGTGGCAACACTAGTTGTGCCAGCACCAGGAAGGTCGTTCCGATGCCAGAATCGCGGGTTCAACTTGCGACTGTCTCTTGTTCTAAGCTGTCAGTGATGCTAGTTGAGCTTAGCATCAGCTGCCCACTGACAACCCAAGGTCGCAACTACCAATGCTAGGTTGTTCGACCTGAATGAATTGTCCATCCAGCTGGCATCATGAGTAACATTCCACTCCAATGCTGGAGAAACGAGAATGTACTGTGTACATAGTAGTACCATCACGAACCATGAATTCAACCAACTGGATCATCCGAGAGTCAGTGATCCGCAAGTAAAAAAGTTTGTCGAGTAGCACACGGTAAGGCCGACTCAAAGGGCGGTGCACCGACACCCGGTGGCAATAAAGGAATCATCGACGTCAACACGCAGCCAGCGGTGTTACGACAACATGCGTCTCCAAAGTGAGGTCATGAGACACTTTGAGGGGTGCACGCAAACCCACCAAGGACCTTTCAACCATCCCACATCAACCATCCCGCAGCCACCGACATGAACCAAGCCGTCCACCTAGTCGCTCCTACAACTCGACCAACCGCCCTGCCTCCCTCACCCGTCGTTCCCTCTCCCGATTGTTCCTCACCACCTTTTCAATCTCGCATCCCAACGCCCAACACCACGCATCTCGCTCCACCTTGCTCCGCATCCGAAACACCGCCAACTTGTGGCCCCGCCGCGACAGCCGTGGGACGGGCTGTGCAGGCTGAAAGCCCCCCGTAGGTGCGTTCCGCCGCTCCCCCAGCGCCACCGCCGCCGGCGTCGACGTCTTGCGATACCATATCACAAACAGCTCGTCCTCCTCCCGCTCGTCCGTCTCCAACCCGTCTTGATACCGTCGTGGCAGATGGGGCGACTCGGGATTGTACTCGCTCCGCCGGAGCGCAAGCGCGGCAAAGTAGCCCGAACAGACGTACGCGTCAAGAAGTCCGATCTCTTTCGACTGACGATGGTGCAGCGCCGACGTCGGCGACACGTTGAACTTGACCAGTCGGCCGGGTAAGAGGTACAACTGCACGAGTCTGTCGCAAAAATAATAAGGGATAAAAAAGAGTTAATGACGGCACGCGAGACGTCCGCGCGCGATGAGGACGGGCAGATGGCGTACTGACTTGTATTGTCCCCTCAACCCTTTTCGCGTGAAGGCTCTGCCGGCCTTGACAATGCTCCTGCACGCGCTCAACGGACACCAGTTATATAGTGACGTCAGCACCGGTAGTTCGGAATGTATCGGTGGCTCCGGCGGGGTTTGGTGTCCGTTCGGATGGCTACACATTACCATTCGTGGCGTCAGTCGCGCACGCGCACTCGCCGCAAACGCGACATCCATCTCGTCCTTGACGTCTACACGATGTCGTTGGGACCAGTATGTAACGAGGGCACGGAGCCGCGTGACCCATTCAATGCAGTCGTGCGCGGAATGTGCCTATGGTGGGGTTAACGCAGACGGCATTTTAAAACACGCTCCAACGTACCTCGAAATGTATGACCGGGCCAGATGCGAGGACGATATCGAATGTCCGCCTGAGATGCAGCTGCACCCTATCCTGCACGTGCGCTTGTCCTTGTTGTCCACCCACATCGAGTGCATCCGTCTCATCACGCGCGACATGCCCTCCATCGTCCTGGGACAACGGATCATAGGCTCTCCTCACCGTGCGGATGCTTCTCAGATCCAACGTTCCTTGCGCAGTCCGGATCTGTTCCGCGCCTCTCCAAACCTCGTGTTCGAAAAGACTCTGGCTGTATTCCTCCACGCCGGGTTTAAGCCCTGACATCAAACGCGAGAGGTGTGCGCTCGGTGGGAGTGGTGGGTGTGCATCAGCTGGTAATAACGAAAATAAACTACCGTTGTGCGTGACGAGATATACGCGTTGGCGACCTTGCTGCCGGATACGGTCCAGGTAGCCTTCAACGGCAGGTGGCTCGAATATTTTCTTGCCGACCTGAACGGGAACGTAATCCGGAAAATGCTCCGCAAGGCGTAGCTCGAGGTGGGCTGGCCTCTGACCCTGGTGAGAGTCGATGGCACGTATCAAGCCACGGAACGAAACAAGTAGGAATCAACAAGCGAACCTGCCATAGAGACAATCCAGAGAGCACTGCCCATGGCCGTGGATTTCCCTCGATGTCTCGTTCGTGCCACACCCAATCGAGTTGGCCGCCAAATTGCCATGCGAGCTCCAGCTTCTTTCCTGTCTGCAACCCGCGTTCTATAATTGTCCTCCAGGCTCTCGATAGCGAGCTGGACGAACCACGTTCGGCCGAGAGCGCGTGTTGCACCAGGTCATTGATATTTTTCTGGCTGAATGTTTCGTACGCCCTCTCAAGGCTGAAGACTTCATGGCTCGGAACATCGAGGCGAATGCGCATGTCGACATCAGGGCAACGGATCGTGATGGCAGGGGGAATCTGACCCCCCAGACGATGCCTACCAATTTCTCGTCAAAACAGGGCGCAAAGAATAGGCCCGACTCCACTCACCAGAGATGCCACAGCCAATCGCGCGCTCGGGTTCGACTCTTGAGTTTGAAGACAAAGACGTTCGTGCCTTCCTCCTTCAAAAATGGAATGCCTGAAAATACGTGTGATCTCGAATAGCGTTCTCTCCTGGGCGTTGGCGGGCACAGGATGCAAAACGTGAGGTCGACGAACGAATACAAGGATACCGAGGTCCGTCCACAAGCCAAGGGAATGACGAACGCGAGGTGCTTGTGGCCCGTGACATATTCCTTCCCGGGGATGGTCTATGCAATGGTCAACGTGAGACCAAAACCGGGATGGCATTAGGACATACATAGTCTTCGTACAACTCTAGCATATCCTTCCGCCAGACGACCAGAAACTCCATGCAGTCTTCATGACGCAACTGGGTCGTTTGACGATTTTGCACCTCGTCAAAATGGGTCGGAAGGGACTCAGACTTGGTGTGACACACCCTCACGAGCATCCTATCTGGGACACCGTCAGGGGGTGCAATACAACTTGAAATGGTTTGATTCCACACACCTCGGAGGAAAATACGTTCTGGAGCCTCCTGGAAAAGGGTTGCGTCCGCAGTTGCGCCAGCGCTGCATTCAACGACTTGCTCTCCCGTCCGCGCCAGGACAGCAGTCGGAGATACGGGTCCTTCCTCAACCCGTTCGCCTTCCAAAGGAAGCCTCCTGACATCGACATCATCAAGGGTGCGTTCGCGCCCTTTTGGCTGCATCTTTTCCTTGCGCTTGGCATCCCGATCCAAAAGGGCAACGCCGCGCCGTTTGGTTCTCGGCTTGCTCGCAGCGTTCTCCGTAGAACGCTTTAATATAGACTTAGGAACGTCATGCCCCTGTCGGGGTACACGTTCGGTTGGCAACGAGGGTGCAGACGCTGTCGCGAGGAGCGGGGAACCAGAAGAAAACGCGGATAGGTCACCGCTAGGTTGCTCAGGGAGACTTGTGCTGGAAGATGAGCCCTGTGGCGACGGCGGCGAGACATGCGAACGTGCGGTCCAGTAGGACCGCGGTCCGAGAGACGAGAGCGCCGTCGTCGACGCATGGGGCGTATGCGATGCTTCGGGCTGTGGATTCGGAGGTGGAGGTGCCTCGGGGGCGACCGCATCCGCCAGCGTCGGTGCATGGCGGTCGAGCACGTTCACGCCGAGAATGCTCCCTACCTCGAACGTACCCCCCACCCAGTGGGTGGCACTGGCCGCACCATGCGTCTTCTGCCGTAGCGAACGCGCGAACGGGCACTCCTGCCACCGTTTCATCAGCTCGTCGCGTAAGTGCTCGTGTGCGTCGTCGTCCCAGTCTTTGGCACTGCCCCCTTGGCGGAGGAAGAAGGCGTGTGCGTTGCGATCCAAGACGTCACGTACCGCAGCGGCGTAAGAGGCTTCAAAGGCGGCATTGTCGCTCCCTGAGACCAGCACAATTTCGTGCATCCTAGCCAACAGTTTCTCTGGTAGGGGCCCGATGAACACTCGGCGGGCCTGGTGGTTCGATAACAGCGCATCTGGAGCTTCTGAAGTGGACTGAGGGTCAGATGGGGATAGACCTCGGGCGGTCATTGGTGGTTGGATGTCAAACGGCGGAGAGACAGTCGTAGAGGGGAACTCGCATGAGTTGCGCTTCCACGCCAGATGCAGACATAACCGTGACGTCACAACCCGTGTAAGAAGGAAACAAAGAACGAGGCAAAGGTATTATTTCCATGGCCAATAGACCGCTGCATGTACTACTATTATTGAGTGGGGATATGATCTATGCAGTTTAAATATGGGACAATGTACAATAGCGAACGTCCATGAGTCAATGCTTTATTTCCGATATCTTGGTCCCGCGAGCGAGAATGCCGTGCGACTCGCGGACGAAGTCCTCCGCTTCCGGTCTCTCAAACCTATGACCAACGTCTATGTCCGTGAATTATCACTTGGAGCGGAAGTACCCACCCTATCTTTGTGCCCTTGACGAACATGTCGGGCTCACGAAACGCGAATGGGTTCACATCCTTGGAGGGGTTGAGATTGGCCAAACTATGATTGACAAACCGGTGTGTGGACTCGTCGCTGCGGACGGCGTAAATGACATCAAGAAGCTTGGCATCTGGAGTCAGCCGCCAATAATCGATGGCAATCGCGGGTGCCGGCATATCGGCCCATTTTTGCAGGTGGCCAGCTTCGATCTCCTCGATGCATCGCGTACTTGGGACAAACTGATCAGGCAGGCTGAGAATCGCCTCGTGCAAACGGCACCTACTATGTCATTACGGCCTCTTCCTCTAGGTGTCCCACGAATCTGTGACACAACCGGGGGGATATCATATAGGCGAGGACTAAGAATGGTGGTCAGACGACATTATGAGGCCATGAGGCATACGTACAGAATATATTGAAGAAAACGCCTTGTGCACCAAGAACCAGTGCACGGAAAAACAGAGTGGGTTGTTTGAGCGTCATGAAAGTCCTTGGCGATACGCATGCGTCAGTAATCAGCTTGGAGGGACAATGGAAATGACGACACACATCAAGTGCATTCGCTCGTTCTCTGCTTCTTCGAGCAACGTGTGAATCCACCCGGAATCACGTCGCTAAAGGTGGGATGGTAAGCGTCCCGAAATTGGTCCGAGTGGTTGACCGCATCTACCATGAGCCTGAGACTTCCGAGATGCCTGAGCATGGCAGCCACCATGCCAGGTACTCCAGCAATCGTTTCAAGGAACAAAATACGTGACAGCCAGGCTGACTCTCCCAGAATATAGCCCTTCGCTTTGAGCTCCTCCGTGGTCATATTATGGTTACGAGGGAGCGGCTTGTGCTTGTATCCCGACACGAAATCAAAACCCCATCTGATTCAAAACGTTCATAACAAGGTCGACGGATTGGACAATAGAACGCACCTCGTCAGCCTGACGAGATTGTAAGCAACCTTATCAGAGATTGTCTTTGCCTCTCTGTAAAGGACCTACGCCAGTGGATATCAGACACAAGGGCGAGCACGGCGAGAGCATACCTCTACTGATTTCATCTCTTCTTGAGAGTAGACTGGATGAAACAGGACCCAGTCACCGCGTATCTCCTGGGGCACGGTGCTGACTGCGTCGACCTGGGTGAGCGCAGACGGAGTTGCTTTCTTGTCCTCTGTCGGGATTATTAGACGCGGTTCTTCGGAGGTGATATGAAACAAGGATGTACTTCTATGGAACCCTTCGGTGCCCACGTCCGCCTGTTCGCTGGGAAACTTCTTGGCGAGAGCGTTGTGATCCGTCGACCCAGTATGGAAGCGCCCAGCGACGTGGGGGGTAACACGGTACAAGTCAGGGGCAGAATAGGTACATCGTACGAGCGCAGAACGGAAGATAAGCGGCTGGCGGCGAGCAGCGATGCCAACCAAAGTGGACATGAGCGCGTTAATGGCAATGGATGTTGTGAACGGCGACCGTATCTTTATGCGGCCATCAGCCCGAAGAATCCCGACATCACCTTCCGAAATGTGCCGCTTTTCAGGGGGGGAATGGCGGCGCTGTCACGGGGCTGTGCTGATGGCCTCGAATAGGCGCTACGGCTACCCTCGACGGTCCGTCAAGTGGGCCGACGTCGAACGAGGCCGACGTCCGACTCGAAGCAGGCGTCGGGGAGCTTACAAAGACAGAAACACGTGGTCTAGCGATTACGTGATAAGATCGTTTGGGATGTGCCCCCTATTTGGGTTGATGGGCTTCAACCCTTGCGCGCCGCACACACGCCTTGTGCATCACGACGATTATCAGTGACTAACACCGGGGTGGCCACATTGGGGAGTCCGATCCAGAACGGGACGATTTAAGCATCGTGCGCTGATACGCGCGACCAGGTTAGTGGGTGCGATTTAATTGAGTTACGATAGGACGGATGGTGGGCTAGTATAAGCTGGAAGCGAACCAAACCGGGGCCCGAATAACTCTGACTTGAAGCTCCATCTGGGTGCTTGTGACCATCGAGCGGCTACCCGAATAGTGGCAGTTCGCGAAGCCCATCGAGAACCACATCGATGGTGTTTTGGACATCGGGCGTAGTCGTATTTGACGACGGAACACGCGCATCAAAATGGAAGAGCAGACATTCAGGGGCGTTTGTAAGCAGTCAGAAGGCAAGCCATCGATAGAGCAAACAAGAGGCTGTACGGGAACAGCAAAACAAGGAATGTGCGGCGACTTGGAGGGATTCCTGTAAAGTGTCGATCTCAGGACAGTAACGGCCAGCGCCGCAAACGAGGCAAGTGTTGACTAAGGACGGAAGGCCAAGAAGGGATTGCGTTGTAGTCGAGTTCACACAGTCATTCTCGAGGCACGTTCGGATCATGAACGAGGCGAGGCATGCAAGATTTGGCGATCTGATATGAAGAGTGGGCTTGATGCACGAGGCTACTGGGTAGTGGCGGGACGTGCTGTGGAACAAGGCTGGGACGAGAGGTGGCACGGCGGGAGAAAGCGCTGGAGGTGGGGTGAGAGAGGGGACGGAAGTAGGCATGGAAGCCGACGAGGATGGCGGGGTTCATTGGGGGAAGAGGCCGGGCGTTGCCAGATGGAGGACATGTTGGAAGTGGAGTGACGAGAAGACCACCACGATCATGAACATGAGCGATTCATTTCCGAGGTCGAGGAAGGAGAGAGGGCCGGTAAAGGTATGATAATAGGGAGGGGTGCGTGAGAGACATGTTGTGCACAACGAGGCACTGACGACAGGACAAAGTTGTCGGCAGGGCGCAGGAGGGAACCTGAGGAATCTGAGGGATCTGGGGTACAGCAGACGCCCAGCAGCGCGCGCAGAGGACGATCAGTGCGATATAAAACCTGGAAAGAGACGGCCCTGGCACATCCTTTCGACCACGACCCGGCGCTGGCAAGCAGATGTGTCACATCGGGTCCGATGGACAACGTCGCACAGTTCGCCCAGGCCACTCCTCTCCCCGTCTATCCTTCCCCCGCCTCGCCCGATAGTCACAACCCGGCCCCGTCAAACCCCGCCTGGCTCAAGCACTCCCCCACAGACCAGGTCTTCTCCCCCGCCGACAACGACGCCTACCCCGCCGCCACGCCCTACACCCCCGACCACGCCTACCCCGCCTACCCACAGTCCCCCTCCGTCCGCAATGACGAGAACGCACACCCCGCCATAGCCATCCCGCCCCAGATCCCCCCGAGCATTGGTCCCGCCCGCATCACGCGTCGCCAGGCACGTGCCCACTCCGCTCTCCAGCTCGGCATAAGGAGAGACCGTCCACAATCGCATCACGACTCCGATGAGGTGGGTCCAAACATTCCCTCTGCCTTTCCCTCGTGCGTGACGTGCCCGCCAGCCCACGTACTTCATGTCTCCCGCCAGCGCCGTTTCACGCCCACAGACTCCCATCAGCGCCACCGACTCTGCCCGCTACCAGGACCGCAGCGCGACCTATCCGCTGCCCTCCAGCGGCGCCGCCATGCCTCTCCCCTCTCCCCGCTACCTCCCCACCCCCGTCTCGGGCTCTCCCTACTCTCCCTTTTCCCTCTACCCCACCCACTCCCGATCCGCATCTTCCTACTCCACGTCCAATCCCCGTTCCGCTTCCCCTACTCTGAGTGTCGCTTCCGCTCTCACTTCCATCTCGTCCGCCACCTCTGCACCTAATTCCCAGACGTTTGCTGCATACCCGCTCCCCTCTCCTCCGGTAGGTCCGGTCGTCCCGCGTGCCAAACAACGCAAACAGCGTCTCTTCAATGTCGACCGCAAGGCCATTTGCGTTTACCATCAGGAGAATCCCAGCGCCCGCCAAGAAGACATCGCCGCCCGTTATGGCGTCGAGCGCAGCACCATCAGCAAAATCCTCAAGCACAAAACAAAATGGATGAACGTCCCCGAGGACGACGACATGCGTGTCGCCAAGCATCGGTGAGCTCGCTCCTCTTCATCCTGGCCCCCATTAACCCTTGGGCACTAGCCCGTCCAAGTTCCCCGAGGTCGAAGAAGAGCTCGTCAGTTGGCTCGTCCAAATGAAGCAGCAGAACACTCTTCTTACGGATGCCCTCATCCGCAACAAAGCCAAAGAGACCGCACGGAATCTCCAGATCCCCGATGAGCGATTCAAGGCCAGCTCTGGATGGGTCGAAAATTTCAAGCATCGCCATAACATTCGTAAAGGCGTCTGGCTTGGAGCTCACAAGTCCCTCCGTCCCACCCGCGGCATTGGCGCCACTCATCTCCGAAAAAGCAGCAATGAGAGCGTCCTCTCTCCTCTCAACCCTGCCTTTGAGTCCAGGTCCGAAGCCCTCGCTCGACGGGACTCCACCACTGCAGAGGACGGCGATGATGACATGGAGTCGGAAGACGATCAGGATCTTGATCCCTCCCAGGACAATCAACCCATTGCTGGACCGTCTCACTCCCAGGCCGAGCCACCTGCTTCTCACAGTCCCCTTCCGCCTATATGGACCATGCAGCAGGAACCGCTCTCGACTAACAACACTCCGATCTCGTCTCACCCGTCGGCTTCACAGCACAACGTGCTTTCTCAACAGTCGTTCCCACCCCAGGAGGACCGGCATCATGATGCTGCCATCGCTGATGTGCACCAGGGTTCCCTTCAGCTTTCCGCCCCACAGCATATCCAACCGCAGCAAGAAGTCCCCTTGTCTGCGCACGCAGAGACTACTGCGACCTATACCGGTTCGGTCGTTGTGTACCAACCAGCACCCCCGATCACGAGTGGAAATACTATTCCTGACATCGCCGAGGCAGAGGATGCCATCAACAAGGTCATCATGTTCGTTGATTCGCAATCTCCATCACTCTTGACCGCCGAAGAAAGGGAGGCCCTCACCCAAATCAAGTACGCGCTCTTCCAGGCTGCGAGCGGTGTGCCTTTTGTTCGGGAACGGCGGTGAAAGGACACCGACACGGCAGAGGATATGTGGAACTCATTTTTTCAAAAAGCATCTTACGCTGCACCATATTGATTTTTTTTAGCAAGCACGTCATCCAACCATCTGCTCTATCACGATATGTCACACGGCTCCCTGGTAAACGTTTGATTTCCCTTCCGCACATGCACCCACATCTTCTCTGCAATTCCCTGCATATTAAACGCATCGCACTGCTAGCTTTTTCCCTGTTTTACAGTCACATGGGCACAATTCATTTTTTTTTGCATCCTGTTTTCGCATGCCATCGCTTCGTTCATGACATTGACACTCCCATGAAATCACATCGCACTCGCTACTCTGCTGACCGCTTTTGCACGCGTTGCCGAGAGTAGTTTATGTTAAATTTCCTTGCTTCACAAGTGCGGTCTGCACAAGTATGATACGTGTTTTCAGTCTGTTCCTTTCCACGCCCTTGTTCTCGCACTTCCGACTCATTACTCTGGGCATCGCGCTATTACGCGTGCCCTGTCGAGTTGTGGTCGCACTCGGATGAACAAGAGGGCAGTGTTGACAGAGTGACGGAAGCGACGCATTCGCACTCACGATCGAGATTCGCGCAGGTTTATGGTGTTCACATCGCGGATGCGAATCCTACAGCTACCGTAGCAATATAAGTGCCTGCAGAGGGCGGCCACATGCCGATTTCCAAGGGCATCGCGTAGACGGCTGGGGGTCACCGTTTCCCGCTTTTTACGGTCTTTTCTAGTTCGCTGACGCTAGCCGTAAGTCGAGAACCGCGATCGGGGGCGATGGCATGGAACGGGGACGTACCCGTCGGGAACGGTGTTTTTCATGATGGTCAGCTTGCCGGAGGCGGCCGCAGATACCATCTGCTGTTCGATCGATTCTGTGACCTTGGCGGTGAGAGCCTGTAACGTCGTCGATGGGTAAGACAGCATAGCACGCACGTCGTCGACGTGTGGCATGGGAGAGATGGGGCCACGCCTGCACTTGCCTTACGCATGCGCGCGGCCTTGATCAGCGCTGGTTTTTTGGGTGGTTCGTGGCGCCGCCCCTTCTTTGTGGCAGCGGCGGCCTTGGCGGTGTGTCTGGCCTTGGAGGACGAGGGTGTGGCCTTGAGGCCCTTGGTGCTGCCCTGGGCCATTGGAGAAGAGGCGACTTCGGAAATTTCCGGCATGCAGTCGGACGCCGTAACAGGTGGTCGTTCTCCACCACACCGTTGTCGTCGTCGTCGCTCCGTATGCTCTCTCACTCACACCCCTTGCGCGTACAGCGCGCACGTCTCCTCCAGCGCAGGGTGGTGTGTACCTTTTTTTGTCTTGTTGTTGATATTGCCCTCGCTCACGGTGGGTTCCCGTTTCGCAGCGTGCGCTCCACGACGTCGCCCTGCTGCCCGGCCGCAAAGCCGTCGTCTCGTCCGGTGTGCCGGGGTACAGCGCCGTCAGCGGCCACGTCGTCACCGTCTTTGGCTGCACAGGCTTCCTCGGGCGGTACCTCGTCTCTAAACTCGGTTCGTCGCGCCCACCCGCTCGTCGGCCTCATGTGTCTCCTCTGACTGGCCTTCCTTTGGCTTCCCCCACACAGCCCGAATGGGGACGCAGGTCATCGTCCCGTACCGCGAGGAAGACGAAAAAAGACACCTCAAGCCGATGGGCGATCTGGGCCAGATCGTCCCCATGGTAATTGACATGCGCCGCAACAGAAGCCGCCGTAATTCGTCTGATGGATTTCATTTCAAAAGGAATGGGACGTTCGGAACGAGGAACACATCCAAGCGTGTCTCAGACATTCGGACATGGTGTATAATCTCGTCGGCAGAGATTATGAGACCAAGTAAGGACGTTCGTTTTGGGTCGACCCTGACGTGGATGGATCATGTCTTTTTTTGTGTCGTTCTGTTCGGCAGGAACTTCAAGTATGCCGACGTGCATGTCGCGGGGGCGGAGAGAATCGCCAAGGTCGCTGCAGAAAGCGGCGTTGAGCGCTTCGTGCATGTATCGCACCTGAATGCGTCGCCAGACTCCACGTCGGCGTTCTACCGCACCAAGTACGAGGGCGAAGAGCGGGTCAAGAACGCCTTCCCAGGTGCGACCATCATCCGACCGGCAGCCATGTATGGGTACGAAGACAAACTGCTGAACAACATGGCCAGTAAGCTTTCAAATAGACTATATAGAGTATGGTGCGCTGAGCTGACGTGATCCACCTATCGGCGCCCAGTTTGGCCCATCTGGTGGAAGCTCAACTATGGGGAGGCCAAAATAAGACCGGTACACGTAAGTGATGTCGGTCGGCGTTGTATCTGAGCTTCGAATTTGATGGATGGGGTGATGACATAGGTCATGGACGTCGCGCAAGCACTGGCTAATCTGATGGGCATCTCACAACTCCCTGGGACGCTATCCCTTCCAGGGCCGAGGGCGTTATCATTGGAGTATCTTCTCGACCTGGTGTCGTCGGTAACATACAATCCGCCTTCTCGGGCACCGGTGGTTCCAAAACCGATCGCGCTCGCGGTTGCCAGGGCAGCGCAGTCTATTTGGTGGCCGCTTATCTGCCCGGATGAGGTGGAGAGACGTTACCTGAATGACGTGGCCATCGCTGGCGACTGGGAAGCGGTCGGGGTGGTTCCAGACGAGATTGAGAATCACGCGATTACCTATCTTCGAAGGTATCGATCTGCGTACGTGTCTTTTTTTAAAATTTCCTGTGCGAGGGTGGTTGGCTGACGAACGGGTACAGCGACAACTTTCAACGGCCGGTAGTTTTCCCGTCGCGACTAAGTTAGGAATTCATATCCGATGTCCGGCAACGTGTAGATCATGTCATGGTAGAGATATGTGGAGGGTGACATGAGCAGATAGAGTTTTGCTAAAAAAACGAATTCATTAGAGGGCGTTGCCAGGAGGAGCAAAGTTCGATGAGTGGGGTGTTCACAGGGTGCTGAAAGAAGGTAAGGGAACGGACGCTCAAATGCCGCTGGAATGGCGTTCTATACGAAAGCAGAGGTGAGGTGAGTTTATAATAGGAGTGATCAGATAAGACATGTATGCAGTGATTGGGCGAGTGGGAGCGGACAATGTCAGCAGCGCGGGAAAGCGCGGAACGGAACAGGTACGGGGAGGGTAGGGCGTAGACATAAGAGTGTGAAAGGGGTGACAACCGAGCGGAGGGCCACGAGGGCAATGAACGAGTCATTGTTTTGGATCAAAAGCCAGGTGGCACGACGGGTTTTTGTGCTGACCCTGTGGGTGGGTACGGAGAGCCGGGTGGGAGCATCTAGCGGGAAACGGGCTGAGAAGGGCCGGAGAGAAGCGAGCAGGGAAAAAAAAAATACCTGCTGCGCACCCTGCTGCTGGGCAAGCATTTCATGCTCCTGCTGGACGATTTTTGCCTCGTCGTCGAGGGA
The DNA here is from genome assembly GCA_038089215.1 of Tylopilus vinaceipallidus. Classification (NCBI taxonomy): domain Eukaryota; kingdom Fungi; phylum Basidiomycota; class Agaricomycetes; order Boletales; family Boletaceae; genus Tylopilus; species Tylopilus vinaceipallidus. Next base: position 38,188 of record JBBPKK010000177.1, read on the forward strand.
GAGGGCGAGGGGGAGGCCGACGAGGAGGGCGGAGGTGGTGACTATCCAGACGACGTTGCCGAGGACCCTGCCCGTCTTCTTTACGAAGGCGGCTGTGCTGAGCACGGAGGCGGCGATGTTCTGCCTGGTAGAGGGGGACACGATGTCGACAAGTGCAGCGACGCGGTCGTAGAGGGACTCGTCGGGTGCAGAGGCGTCGGAGGCGACGGAGGAGAGGGAGTCGGTCGAGTTTGTGCGGGAGGGCGCATTGGAGGCGTAGGGGGAGTTGTGCTCGTCGACGATCTCGACCTTGACCATGGTGAAGGGGAGGGAAGGGGAGTGTGGCTGTGCTGTGGCGGGTCGGTGATGCGAGGGGAGTGCGGTGCCGAGGATAGCGCGCGCCCGGAATCGAAACTCCGATCGGGTAAGTGCGGTTTCCGTATTTGGGAATTATGCCGATAAGTACTTGGCCAAGTGTCGAAGATGCTTGCAAGTATGGCCAGCTGGTTTTATTATAAGTAGCACCCGCGCGACGAACGATATTTTCCACCTTAATATTTTCTGCCTCTCTTCCTTATCATGCAGAACGGCGACCCCCCGCACTCCTTCTCCCAGCCAGGTCCGTGCGTCCCCGCCCGGCCGTCTTGCCAATCTCACCCCCGCCCCAGGTCTCGTCCTCCCCACCCAGCTCGTCCAGAACCAGATACACGAGCTCGCAAAGACGCTTCCCCCGCCTCGCAAGCAGAACACCGCCTGCGATGCCTGCAGGTCCGTCCCCTATTCCCACCTTGGCCCCGCCTCACTCCGCGCCGCCCCAGATCCCGCAAGGTCAAGTGCAACCGTCTCCCCGGTCAGGACAAGGTTCGTTGCCGCGTACCTCTCTCGTCCTCCACTCATCCCCCCCCCTCTTTCATCTCCACAGTGCCAGGTCCGTCCAATCGCCCGTCCTTCCCATCCATCCCCTTAGATCCCCCCCAGCATTGCCTCTCCAAAAATTACCCCTGCACGTTGGTCCCTTTTCGCGCCCCGCTTCCTTTTTCCCCCGCTCATACTTCCCCGCAGCCACTACGTCCAGCAGGCCACAAGCGAGAGGAAGCGCAACGCGGCTGTCCGCAGGCCCAGGGGCATCTCCACAAGCTCTAGGTTCGTCCGCCCATCCATCCACCCCTGATCCTGCCTGCCGGATGTACTCCCAGTACCCGTGCTGACCTCCCCTCGCGCTCAGTGGCTCATCTCCTGTATCTTCTGGGTAGGCTCCTCGACGTACATCGTATCCCTCCCTCAACCCTGAACCAGCTCCGCAATAGTCATTCTCCCACAGGCGAAAACGGTACGCCCCCGTGGCACAAGTCCGCATTCGGCGCACCCTGGAACTCAAAGTTTGGCGGCTATCCCAACATTGCATTGCATTCCACCCCCAATCTGCTCTTCCATTTGTTCGCACCGCCAGAGTCTGGACCCAGGTACGCTATGATCGATCGCGCGTATATCGATCTTTCTTCATGTCTCCCCCAGCGATTCCGTCTTCGCCTTTATTCCCTTCAAGTCGCGTTCATCCGCCTATGCTGCCTGGGGTGAGATGGCTTTCAAGCTCGAAGAGGAAACCTTTCGAATAGAGTACGTCTCCCATCTTCCACCTCATTACGTAAATCTTCGAACTCATCGCACTTGGTACGTCATATCCCTTTTTCCCTTCGGATCTTTTGTCTAACTCGCCTCTAGGCCTTTTTTATTTTTTTTTAATTAACCTTATCGATCAAATCTACTTGTTTCCATGTTGACAACCGCACTTTGTCACATCTAGATTCGCTCTCGACCTCGTCGAGGTGTACTTCCAGATTGTCCACACCCGCCTCCCTCTTCTCAATCCCCTCCAGTTCCGCGCCCGCCTCAACCTCCAGGCCACCGGCCAGCGTCCCATCATCAGCAACAAACAGGAGGAACCCCTCCACCCCGCGCTTATCGCGACCGTGATCGCTTGGGGTGCCAAGTTCTCCGAACATCCGCTTCTTATTGCCGACCGCCAGAGAAACGGCGGTCAGAGTCTTCTTGCAAAAGCGCTTGTGGATCGATGTCGTGAAATCGCCGAGGCAACCAAGGTCCACCGTATCCCACACAAGGACCACGTCGTGATCGCGCTTCTTATCGAACCGATGCAATGTCGTGAGTGTCTCAACCGTTCTTGTTCGCTTCCAGCACTTTAAGACCGTTTCTTCCTCGGTCAGAGAATCCGAACACAGAAAATGGTTGGCAACCGCTTCCTGTATCTTATGTCATAATCAACTAATCTTTGAATGTCTTAGGCTTCCATGGATTCTGGCTCAACTGTGGCATCCGAAATTTGCTGGGTCTCCAGGTCGGCTTTCATTCGCCACAGGCACCCTTTCCGCAGTAAACTTAATCAACCATCCTCCTTGCAGATCAACCACAAATCTGTTATGGCAGACATCAAAGACCCTGAGACGCGCGGTACCATGATCTTTGCTTGGTGGATGGCTTGTCTAGCGGACGCCTTTTCTGCGTTTTATTACCGCCGTAAACCGATGCTGTGAGCGGTGATTTCCTCTTTTGTTGCCGATCGTTCCGCTGATGTATTTGTGGATGCGTTAATTACCGCCAACTACGATGCGCAGTGATGACGATGACTATGATATTGATTTTTACACTGCGGACCCGGGCCTGCAGGAAAACATGGACCCTGAGAAACCCTCTCCACGCGATCAACTCGAAGTGAGTCAGACCTGTTCACCGAAGACCGCCTCTGACTGATCACATCACAGTTTTTGGTTGGTCATCCGCTTTTCGATGGCCTGTTGTGCTCTAACTTTGGTCTAGGGATATTACAGTGCGGCGCATGCCCTGGCCCGAATATCACGCCAGATGGCGCGTCTTCTCTGGCGTCCAACGACGGATGCCGAGGGAATACCCATCGACGCTGCTCTTCTTTACTCATCTGAACTCTCCAAGTGGCGAGACGCCCATTTGTCCAAAGTCGGAGTGCCACCCAACCTCGCCGCCAATTGGGATTTTGTCTCTGCAGTCTCTGCTTGTATGTAGCTATTTGAGATCCGCTACTATATCACTGATCGGGTCCCCCAGGCGCAAGCGATGCGCAGTACCATGTGATGTGGATCGCGTTGTTCAATGCCATGGACGAATTTGGCGTGCGTGATGACTCCCTGTCGCCTAGTGGCATGAATCAGGTCGAGACCGTGAAACGCAAAGTGTTTGACGAAGCCCTGAATGCGTCGTTGCGCATTTCTGCATTGGCAGGCGTGCTGACGTCCAATGGATATTTAGTGAGGTCTACGGGATAAACTTTATTTGCTTGGGTCATTGACCAGTCCGTTAGAAACTCGATCCTGCTGTGATGCATGTCGGCATCATCCAAGCTGGTTCCTTCTTGGCCCGCCTCGGACGTCCGGAGGTCCAGAATTGCATCGAGGCACTTGAGCAGTACAGCTATGCCTATGATGAAACCAAAGAACTCTCTCTGATGATTCGGCGCGATTACGAGCAAGCGCTGATCAAGGGACCTCAATTCCATGAAATGAGCAACGCCGTCTCTCGCCGCACACCTCCTGCAGACACTATGACTGTCAAATCATCCCCCAATGGCAACGGCATTCACGCAAAACCGGATTCTATGGTCAGCACAATTCAGCCGTTCCTAGATCCCCCGTTCTAACCGGATTTCCGTCGCACCACAGTATTTGTCCACATAACCAATTCGCTCTCTATGTTATCAATACCATATTCCCGATCGCCGAGGGCTCATCGGAGCCCGTGTAAAATGTATAATATTATCATCCGGTCGTCGCATTTCTCGCTGGATATTTTTCGCCACTCATGTTTCTCCGATTTGCCGTGGCTTCCCGGTCGCTTTGCCTCAAGGTTAGCACATTGCTATTTTCTTTGTCGTCATTCTCGTTTCCCGCTTTCAATGTTAAGTAGATTCGCACAGGTATCAGGATCATGTCTCATCATTCAAACCCAGATGTCAATAGTATTCTGGCCATTCTGTTGTACCCTACCATCACATCCCTTTACTCCATATTCACAATCGGACACTTTTAACCACCTTGGATATACCCGATTGTTCGCCGCTGTATTTCGATACATCCCCGATACCGCCTTTGTAAACAGCCTTTTGTGAAGCCACCTTCTTCTTTGCCTGTTCGTACTTTTGGCGTTTCTTCACGCGAGGGTTCCGGACGGCCTTGGAACGACGCGGCGTGAGACCCTTGTTTTTGAGAATTGTACGCGTGACAGAGCGCGGGCCGGATGTGCTCTCAGGCTCCAACTCGGGTCTAGAATACCGAATTGAGTTCCTGCCCATATCTGTGGTGGGATGCGCGAGAACGTACCGTGCTGTTGCAGCTTCGTACTCGGCCTTTTTCCGCGCTTTTTTTGTCGCAGAAGCCTGTTTCACGAGGTCATAGTACCCGCCGGCGCCGCCGATGTCAATTTCCCCGACCTCCTCGACTCGTTTTCGCTTGCCTTTCCTCTCCTCCCCGTTGACTTCCGGGTCGACATCGTCCAAGTCGTCCCCGCCTGCACCCAGCAGGCCCTGTTCCTTCCTTTTATCTCTCTCCTTCTCTAATCTCGTTTCCCGCTCCTTTCTCCTCTCCCGGTATGGAATGTCGTCGTCTCCACCAAACGCCTTCGTACGCGCATTCGTTCGGCGCGACGATGCTGACTCGATCCGCGACACGTAAAATCGCAGCGATTTCTTCCGCGCCCGTTTGTCGGACGCATCGTGGAACCCAAGCGCGTTCGATTCACCATATGGATCCAGTGCCGCGGCCACGGTCACGTCAGGCACCGGTCGTATCTGTTTCTGTTTCGGGTTCCGCACGGCACGGGGGTAATCGGGCTCATGCAGATCGAACGCGCGGGTGCCTGTGTCGTGTATGCCCGCGGAGGGTTTGGCGTTCGCTTTCGATTTCGATTTCTTGGTGGCAGGGTCTTTTGAAGGGGGCGGGGGACTGGGCAGGCCGGCGTCCTCGAGGAGGTCGGCGAGTTCGCGTGC
>JBBPKK010000178.1:0-43082 GCA_038089215.1 Tylopilus vinaceipallidus
GTTTGGAAAGCCCTTTATCATAGCATTCTAATGATATCTGGGTTTAGGGGTCTAGCATTAAAACTACTCTAGCTATTTGCCTAACAATCAGATTGCTACTAACATTGGGATGGTTTTGTTGCTCAGTGTATGATTGGTTGGTATGAAATGTATGTCCAATATTCCTCTGCAGATTTTTTCATGCATGAAGCAATGCCAGAGATTGAAATATCATGCCTTATCTTGGTGCTGATAATCTGTTGCAATCATGATAGCAGATGTATTATCCATGTATATCATGGTGGGTCTGTTCTGACGGTATCCAATTTTGGCATAAACTTTGTTCCAAAGCCATATTGCATTTTGTGCTGCAAGAGCCATAGCTGCATATTCAGCTTCTGCCATAGATAATGTAATTGCCCTTTGTCATCTGGATTGCCATGTGACAGCTCCCCTGTTTAGGATAAACATGTTACCACTTGTGGAATGCACGTCATGCTGATTTGCAAAAGATGCATCAGCATAACCATGTAGTTTATTGTTGCCTTTGGTGTATGTTATTCCAAGGTGTTTTGTACCCTTAAGGTACCTTAGGATGCATTTTGCAGCAGCCCAATGTACTAAATCTGCACAATGATTAAAGGAACATAATAAATTTGTTATGTGTGCTATATCCAGCCATGTGCCTATTGTGGCATACATTAAAGATCTGGTTAGTGATGCATAATTATTGAGTCTGTTTGCTGCCTCATGCTTTGTGCTGGGTGTGAGTTTTGTCTTTAGGTCCATAGGTGTAGATACTGGGTTGGCATCGATTAAATCATTCTTTTCAAGTATGCTTTCAATATATTTAGTTCGTGAGATTTTAATTGTGCCCACCTTCCTGTCCTGTGTGATCTCAATACCAACCAATTTGTTTGGATCACTTAGATTGGTAATATCAAATTTCTTGGCTAGCTCTAGTTTGAGTTGCCCCATGACATCTTTTGTTTTTGTGAATAGTAGGAGGTCATCAACCCATATGGTAATGATCTTGATCCCTTTCATCTATTGCACGTAGACACATGGATTGCTTTCTAGTCATCTGAATCCCATACATGTGAGTTCAATATCAAGTCTTTGGTTCCATTCTCACCCAGACTGTTTAAGTCTGTAAATTGTCTTTATTAGGTGACATAGCCAGGAGGTCCCATCATTATACCATTCTGGTTGTTCCATATATATTTCTTCTTTGATAATACCATTTAGGTATGCCCCCTTTACATCCATCTGTTGGATCTCTAGGTCTTCATTGATGGCTAATGCCAGTATCATGTGTATGGTCTCAAGTCTTACTACTGGAGTGAATGTTTGCTTGTAATTGATCCCTGGTACTTGAGAGAATCCTCTAGCTACTAATCGTGCTTTGTATTTTTGTAATTGGCTGTTCTTATCATATTTTCAGATGAATACCCATTTATTGGTGATAGATTTCTGATCTTTTGGTATGTTGGCTAATTTCCATGTTCCCATGTGCTGAAGAGTTTTGAGCTCTGTTTTGATGGCTTGTTCCCATTCTGGCCAGTTAGGTGATCTTTTTGCCTCAGCAAGATTTTTTGGATCTTGTGTACCCATCTCGCACTTATTGAATGTCATGTATATGTGCTTGGCAGATGTCATTCCTGTGCCATCAATTGGATCATCATCATTGATTTCATTCATATTTGGTATGTTGGAGTTCCCTTTCCAGTTTCACTTATTTGATGTGCTGACATCAGATTTTTCTTGCTGTTTGCACTTATTTGATTTAGTCATCTTGGCGTTTAGCTTGATAAGTGGGTCTGTGTCCATTGTCATTTTCGGTTTCCCATGTCCCTGCTCCCCCCAAGCTGAATGCTGGGTGTCTCATTGAAGAAATGATAATTCTGGGAGACCTTAACAGTCCATTTGGCAGCATCATAGTACTTAATAGCATGCATGCTGGAGATGTAGCCCAAATAACAATGTTTATTGGTGTGCAGCTCCTGTTACGATTCGCCCTACGGCCCATTGCTTAGGCATAGTATCACGACAATGGACTTAGACATATTTTACTTTATGAGCATGTGACCATGAGACTTAGCACATGACTAGTTCACATGACGACCAGCTATGGAGGGATCTGAGCTGTCCAGTGTCAGGCATGCACGTGGTAGGGGCTAGACCCTTATCTGCCTCGTGTATTTAATCCCCACGCCTCAAGGCACTTATCTCTGATCACCGTGCCTCATGGCACTAATGCTGCACCTCATGGTGCTCTAGACCACCTCATGCAGGCACAGTCTCCCACGAGACATCATATGTACTTCTTTCTCTCACAATATGTCATACCTATGTAGATATGCACAGACCAGTAGTCAATATGTACAAACATGTCCCTATGGTATATATAGTTGAATGATATCGCCCAAGGACCTTAGTTAAGTCCTTGTGGCTATTCCCCCATAATCTTAACTCCTATAAGCCTGAAGTCAGAGTAGCCTGAGCCATGTCTAGTACTGGTCTTGGGTTGCACTACATTAGGACTTAACTTCTTTCTGCTCACCCTACTCTATCGCACCTGGCAGAGCCTAACTGCTAAAACATAGCTGGACCCGAGGCTTATATGGGACCTTATTCTTTTTTGGGCACCCCCCTTTTCTTTTAAGTAGCCACTCTCTATATGAGAGGATAGTCTCTTAGCGAATTAGTCACAGAGAAGTCTGTCATCTCGAGAGGTGTTAAAGCATTTAAACACCATGGCAACCCCCCCCTTCTTTTCTATTGCTGAAAGGCGTGTCCATGTGAGGCACATTTCTTCTAGTCAAACATAGTACCATTAGCAGCTGGTGCAAGAGCGGTCTTGTGCCCACCAGTTGTTAATTACGAGAAGTCAGGAAGGCTATTGGCCTGATTCTCCAAACGGTCGAGTGTAACTAGCCCTCCTGTTTCTTTACATACAAAGGATGCTTGGAGTTGCCCACTCCAACCAAGTTCTTGACTGGGAAGCCAGTCAAATCCAAATACGAGTCAAGGTTGAACTGGTAGACAAACTGGAATATAAATTTGACCCCAACGACCAAGTAATGGTCAAAATTGAAGAAAAGGAAATAGACCTTGCTCTTCTCGAACCCAAACCCCTCCCCGACCCCCAGGCCTTCTTTCCTGCAGAGCGTCAATATTAATACACCCCCCCTGTGGTAAAGAAACAGGCAAGATTTGACTTAGGACCCAATGGGGGACTAGTCCAACACTTTTACGTACCCAGTGCCAAGCCCTATGGCACACCAAGAAGACTCCAATGGGGGCAAACAAGGAAGTCACTTAGAAAAAAGTACAACCAGCCATATGACCCAAGGCCTAGGGTTCCGAGTAGGAAGTAGTTAGTACTACTAGACAATACAAAATTTCTGAATCTTCAGACTCTATTCCCCTGTCTCCAAGAAGAATGGATTATGGGCAGCAAATTCTGGATTTGCAGGTCCTGCTGGCAGGACTCCAGACTCAATTGGTGGCAGCCGAAGCCTGGGCTGCTGCTGCAGAAGCAAAGGCAAACGCAGCTGAAGCATCGGCAAGAGGGCCTCACACCAAGGTCAAAGTTACAAAAAAGGTTGACCCGATTCCAGATCCAGGGTCGTTCAATGGTGACTACTCCCATTTCAACAAGTGGTGGATCAAGATGCAGGTGTACCTGCAAATGAACCAGGAAACCTTCACCTCAAAGAAGGAAGTCACCCTTGCAGTCTTGTCTCAGATCGGCTTGGGGAAAGAAGGAGACAAAAATGGAGCAGGCAAATGGGCCCACTACCATATAGAGACAAAGCTTGCTGACAACTCATGGTGGGCAATTAAGGACCTGGAGAGAGAACTCTCCCATCGCTTCAGGTCCATGACAAGGCAAGGGAGAGCATTGAGGGAACTTCAGACCCTCAAACAAGGAACAAGGCAGACAGAGGCCTTCCTAACACAATGGGAAACTCTGTACCGGTATGCTGGAATAGACAAGGTGATGGGCACCCACCTCTTAATCAAAAATGCCCGAAAGGAGATCGTAAGACACATCTCCCTCAATCTCCATGGGGACGATGCCCCCACCAACCTCACCAACTGGATCGGACAAGTATGAAACATTGGGAATGTGTTCAAACAATTTGAGCTCACCCAAAGCTCAAACAAAAGATGGGGCAACAATGCAACCGCCAGATCGTCCTCCCAGCAGGACCCAAATGCGATGGACATAGATGCTGCCCAAAAGGGTAGGTGTTTTAACTGCAGGGGCAATCACTTCGTCAAGGACTGCAAGAAGGCTAAAGCGCCTTGTAGTGAATGCAAGTTCCTTGGGGGAGGGCATCACAAGGATTGCTCAAAATGAAGCAAACCTCACAAGGCTTGCGCTGCTCAAAAGGAGAGTAGTGATGATAGTGACTCGGACCGCGAGAGCAATAATGTCTGAGCTAGCCGAAAAGGGAAGGCTAGAGAAAATCCGAAATCCATAAACAAGATGGGATTCGAAGAGGCAAAAGCCTATTTTACAGATGTGCTAAATGCCAAGGCAAAAGAAGCCAAGGCAGGAAAAGCATAAGGCACATGACTATTCAGGGTGGTCATGTAGCCAAGGACTATTTTGGACATATTAAAATAGAAAAACCCAATACATACTTCGATGTATTACTATTAGATTCGGAGTTGGTAACTTATTTCGATGACATAACCAAAGCCATGACTCAAAACAAGTTTGAGTGTGCTGGATGGGAATCCAGGCTTAATTTGGCTACAAAAAACAAAAAAATATTTATAAAAGAAATCCCTGATAGGATTGTCATATGCTCTGTGGTGAACACCGAAATATGATTAGGAGTACAAGTGGTGCTGGCCACACAAAAGAAATGGATGATGAGTGAAGAAGCTCTCCTTGACAGCAGGGCCAATGGAATCTTCATTGATCAGGCATGGGCAGAAGCCAACAAAATACTCATGATCAAGCTACAGCGGCCAATTCCAGTATTCAATGTAGATGGGACTAAAAACAGTGCAGGAAACATCATGCACACCACTGCCCTAATCATAGATTACCACAGTCACTGAGAGAATCTAGAAGCAGAAGTAACAGATCTAGGAAAAGTCAGCATGATCTTGGGATACACTTGGCTAAAAAAGCACAACCCCGAAATAAATTGGAAAATGGGGGAAGTCAAGCTGATGCAATGTCCGTGATCATGCTACCTCCTGTCTGATACAGTGAGCAACAAAACTGTTGCAATGCCTAACCTCAATCTGGTGCATGAAGCACACCACAATCACATGTGGGAATTTCACTTAGCTTTGGTGATACCAAATATAGTAGTCACTCTTGGCTACAAATCATTCCCTTATGTCATGTGATTTAAATCACAGCCACATGTGATATACTCTAACAAATCAAGGGTACTCATTGCAACAGTTTTGTTGCCAACATTAAGGGTATCATAAATTAGTATGAAGTGTATCCTCCTTTAGCCTCAATCACCTCCTGAATCCTCCTGGGCATACTCTGAATCAATCTTTGACATTCCTCTATTCCAATCTTCTCCCACTCCACTTGAATGCACTCCCAAAGTTCCAATATTCCTTTGGATGGCTCAGGATACTCTACTAGCCTTCTTTTGAGAAGAAACCACAAATGTTCTATGGGACTGAGGTCTGGAGATTGAGCAGGCCACACCATGACCACAAAATCATGGTCAGAAAACCAATCCTTGGCCTTTTTGCTGGTGTGCTTGGGGTCATTGTCCTGTTGAAAAATAACATCCTCTGGAGATTTGCCATAATAGTGAAGGGTTCCTTGAAGTTCATCCTCCAAAATCTTCACATAGAGGTCAGCATCCATTCTACCATCAATCTTGCAAGCCAATCCCACTCCTTTCCAAGTCATACAACCTCACATCATCAAAGAACCTTCTCCAAACTTTACTGTTCCTTCCACCAGCCTATTACTAAGGCCTTCTCCTGCCTTTTTCCACACCCATTTCCTACCATCTGACCCAATGCCATTGATTTTGGTCTCATCTGACCAAATAACTTGCTTCCAGTCCTCTATAGTCCAATGCTGATGGCTTTCAGCAAAATCTAATCTTGCCTGCCTATGATATTTGGAAAGAAGAGGCCATTTTTGCTTGACTACAGCCTTCATTCTTGCTTGTTTGAGATGACAGCACATGGTCTGGGAAGATATGGAATGGTTCTTGATGTTAGAGTGTGTATGGCTGACTTGGACAGCATTTTCAGCCTTCCCAATTCCGATTAAATGAATAGCATATCACATGTCAGTGGGAGTAATAAGAGATGGATGTCCACCAGTAGCTTTAGGAAGGTTGGGAAGGTATTTGGAGTGGATTCTACTAATAGTAGAGTGATTAAAGCCAGTAGCATTTGAAATCTGGCAAGTAGATTGATCCAATTCCAGAAAAGAAGTGATATGGGTGATTTGCTCAGTAGAAAGTGATTTCATGATGGTGATAGTGAAAAGAGAAGTGATATTTTGATTTGTTTGTATCATTGGAGTATTTATGTACATCACATGACCAACATATTATGTAAAAACTCTTTAAAATATGTCAATTTCATATATTTTCATATCAGCAACAAAACTGTTGCAATGAGTACCCTTGATTTATTGGAGTATATCTCATGTGGCTGTGATTTAAATCACATGACATAAGGGAATGATTTGTAGCCAAGAGTGACTACTATTTTTGGTATCACCAAAGCTAAGTGAAATTCCCACATGTGATTGTGGTGTGCTTCACACACCAGATTGAGGTTAGGCATTGCAATGGTTTTGTTGCTTACTGTATTGGCAGGCTGGGGGGTGTCAATGTGGATGGGTGGCAGTGAAGGAGAGGGGCTTTCTGAGCTGTTGTCTTCACTGGACTGGGACAGTGGTGGGGGCTGGCTGCTAAGCTGAAGCACACAGGCTAGGTGTTCCATGATTAAGAATGATTCCACTGGGGCTGGTACCACACACAGTTGCTGTACTGGTTTGTAGGTTACTCCCTTTTCAACAGGTGGGAGATTTGGATGGTATTTGGGGTCAGCAGGAGGTGCAGCTGATCTGGAAAATTCTGCTATTCTTCAAGGAGGCCATCATTCAGGAGATGGGGACTTCTGATTTCTCTGGGATGCAATGGTGGTATGAGGGTAGTTACTTCCCAGATAGGAGAGCAATGGGGAGAGCTAAATCTTTTGTTATGCAAGGTACAATGTAATGCAAGCTACAAAGTGAAGCAATATGAAGTCTCCATATTTACAAGTTTCTCACTAACATAGAGCTAACAATATTTGCCACAGAAGGAATACTAAGAGAGATTGTGGGCCAATCACTCAAAGAATGCTAGACACTATGTATAATTGAACAGATTTAGCTGGGGATCTCCAAGCTAATCAGTGGCCCTTATATCCATACATCCTGTGTACTTTAGGGCTAACAAGAAAACACAACAAAAAGAGAAATTGCTACAGAGAAGCATTGGAAAGAATAAGAACCATTGGGGTGGTCTCTGCAGCATTAGAACATTCTAGCAAAAGAAGATGGTAACTAGGGGATGACACAGCCAATGTGCTATGTGATAAGAAAGAAAAGGGAAAGGGATATACATAGGATGTTGATGAGGGCAAACCATAGGGCTTTGAGAATGATGAGGATCAGCCCTAAGATGGATAAGTGTATATATAACCAGAATGGAAAAAAAGAGAAGAAGAAAAGGCAGAGAAAATGTAACAGTGCATGATTGGTCTGTGGGGGGCTTCATGCCAGCAGGGGTGTGTTAGTGAGGAGAAAACACAAATCTTCCCAGGAGCAGAGAATGACAGTTCCACATGAGATTAAGTTAAGATGTGAAGAAAGGGTTGGGATTGTTACACTAGGTACAACATAGTGCAAGCAATTAAGCAAAGCAATACAAAGTCTCCACATTCACAAGTTGCTCACTGACATAGAGCTAACAATGTTTGCTTCAAAAAGGATACTAAGAGGGATTGTGGGCCAATCACTCAAAGAATGCTAGATACTATGTAGGATTGTGCAGATTTAGCTGGGGATTCCCCAAGCTAATCTGTAGTCCTTTTATATATCCTGTGTACTTTTAGGGCTAGTGCAGGAACAAGACAAAAAAGCGAAATGCTGTAGAGAAGCATTAGAAAGAATAAGAACCATTGGGGTGGTGTCTGCAGCATCAGAACATTCTGATGGAAAAGAAGGTAACTAAAGGATGACATGGCTGATGTGCCATGTGATGAGAAGGAAGAAAGAGAGGAAAATACATGGAATGCAGATAAGAGCTAGCCATAGGGTTTTGAGGATGATGAGGGTGAGCCCAATGACAGATAAGTGTACATACAATTGGAGGGGAAGGAAAGGAAAGAAGAGTAAGTGGAGAAAATGTAACAGGGATGGGTGGAGGTGAGGTTGGCTCTGCAAAAGCTAGGATGAGTTTCAAGGTTTGTGAAGACATTGTGGGAGGAAAAGAGTGAGGTGTGATGGTTATACTAAGGCACATCCACAAATGTCTATATAGAACTAATACTAAAGAACACTTACCAATTTAAGCCAAACAAAAGGGTGCTTATGCCTTCTTGTTGTCTGTTAAACTCAGGGATGAATGGTGGGGGTGCAACTCTAGAACTCTGGAGTTGGTGGTCAGACAGGACTTGGCTTCACCTTATGTGGTGTGCCCTTGCTTGACTCAGTCCTGGATTTACATACAAAGGGTTGGAGGGTTGGAGGTTGGATAGTGCAATGACAACTGGGAGGGAGAGTGAGAATGTCAAGTTAAATTGATATTCAAACTGAGGAATATAGGGCATATTCTATAGGGTTTATATATAGGAGAAAGGTGTATTAGTAAATCTGAATGTCAAGTGTCAAATATTGGATATCAAGTGTTGGAGTGATGTGTACCTGTATTACTTCAGAGTGAAACATGTCAGAGGTGTCTAAACTAAAATAGAGTGTGATGTCTCCTCAGAGTTTCTTGGAGTAGGTGAAACATGTCAAAGGGGCATTAAGGGGTAAAATGTCAGGAAGAGTCATAGGGTGTTAGTAATCTAGTTATACAAGTCTGAGCATCATAGGTATGGAGATAAAAGAGATTGAGCCAGGGTTGGTACTAGAGTTGATACCAGATATGTCAGAGTTGGACTTGGTGGATTTTGAGATATGACAGTATCCCCCTCTTAGGCCTGAACCCTTGAAGGCCACTTTGACTCATATGACACAACCACCTCCCATGTCTGCCTACCCTGACATCAAAACCTGGGATGACACATGCCTTGCAGAGAATGACGATGATGATGATGCATTGTGAAATGCCAAGGCCACAGAGTGGAGGTGACACACAAAGGCAAAGAAGAAGGCAGAGGAGTGGAGGAAGGTGGAGGAGGCTGCTAGGAGGAAGAAGGCCAAGGAGGAGGCTGTGTGGGTGAGGGCCAAGAAAGTGGTGGTGGAAAAGAGGCAGAGAAGCATTGAGTGGAGGCTGAAGAGGCATGGTTGGAGGGGAAAGGAGATTTGGAGGGCAGAGGTAAGGAAGAGGGTGAGGATGGTGAAGAAGAGGGAGATGAGAAGTAGATAGAAATGTGTTTGTGTTGGGTGAAATAGAACCAGAGTTAATTGGAGTAAGGCCCAGGCTTAGTCAGATACTGGAGGTGAAAGTCTTCAACCAATTCAGACACATGACCAAATTCTGTGGCCAGCAACCAACTAGTTTCCTCATTGGCACCTTCATATCCAGACCAATGGACCAAATGCAACAACTTGCAATTTCTTCATCATCTGTCTATCTTCAATTCCAAAATCTCAGAGATCTCATACTTTGGTTTGCCATCTACCTCAACTGGAGGTGGAGGTAGCTGATGGTGATTGGGGATGGTGTTTGGGATGGCAGATTCTAATTGAGAGACATGAAATACTGGATATATTGACTTCATGTTCTCTGGGAGGCAGAGCATGAAGGAGAGGGAGCTGGCTTGTGTGATGATCTCATAGGGGCCTAAGTTCTTCTTGGATAGTTTCTTGGAGGGTCATGTGGACCAGAAGTACTTAGCCTTGATGAAAACCTGATCACCAACCTTGAAGTTCAGTGCCAGAGCTTGTTTCACATATGTGGGGCCTTGGTAGCACTGCTGGGCTGCAGCTACATATTTCTTCTCAAAGGGAATTGTGAAGGGAATTGAGGTTGACAGAGTACTCTTGGGCTCAAGCAGAAGTGAGGTCATGCTCAGGGTGGACAGTGACATTGGGGTGGTAACCTTTGTTGGTGAAGAATGGGGAGACACTGGTGGTGGCATTTGGAGCATTGTTGTATGTGAACTCTGCAAGGGGCAGGAGTTTGGACCAGTTGTCTTGCTGGTAATTGCAGTATATCTGAAGGTGCTGTTCTAGCATTTGGTTCATACACTCAGTCTGTCCATTGCCTTCCAGATGATAACCAGAGGTGAAGTGAAGGCAAATGTCAAGAGCCTTACTGAGAGAGCAGAAGAAGTGGGAGACAAATTCCAAACCTTGATCAGAAGTGATGTGTGAGGGAACTCCATGCTTTGAGAAAATGTGGAGTAGGAAGAGCTTTGCTAACTCCAGGGATGTCACCTTGTCATCTGTAGGGATGAATACATATACATTGTTTTGATAGTTGATCCACAACAACTAAGATGGCTATATGTCTGGAGGATGCAGGGAGTTGTTCTATGACTTTTCAGGGATGGGGAGTTGTTTGAGAAGCCCATAGGGTTTATGATATGGAACATTGGCTCAGGTGCAGGCTGTACAAGATGAGACATATTCTTTGATAAATGTGTCATATCCATTCCTTCTGACCCCATCTGCCTCCCCTCTGAACCATCTCTGACATTCTCCAATCTCATACCACACTAAATCCTTCAGACATACCTCAGAATAACCTCTGATACATGGCCTGTCTTGGACTGCATTAGATAAGCTTTTGATAAGCTTTTCCTTTTATTCCTCCATTCTATAGGGTCCTTAGTAACTAGGTTCCTCTGGACCTTTCTCCTCTCCATTCCAGTTCCTCATGGTTTGTTGTGATTCATAATATACCATATGCTCCCTCCATTCCTTTCCACATGATCTTCATTCTAATCTGTACCTCCATACCTGACTCTGAACATATATAAGTTGTACCTACTTCTGTACTCTGTCCTCAGTATGAATATTGACTAAGTTTCCCTCCTCTCATCTGAACTCCCTCCTCTCTTTCTCTCTCTAAGTACTAGGACATGGGATTGTATAGCAGTGCAACACATAAGTCCTGCACCAATGTCCTAAACCCCTCTGTCCCATTACCTTCATCAGATCTCCTTCATCCCCACCTCTGCTTTTTTGCCCCTGAAGCCTTGGACCTCCATTGGATTCACCCTTGGAGAACCAGGACTTGACAGAATGTCCAGATGCCCAGCCAGGTGTATTCATGGTGGATGAGCTCTAGTGTATGATTCTGTCCAAAATGATCAGAGAGAGGATGGTCATGCTTGTACTGAAGGACTTGGAGGCAGAGATCATTAGCATTGGGAACATATATGTGATCATCTAGGTGTAAGAAGCCTTCTGAGTCAATGGTCCAGCAAGAGTCAGAGGTGTCAGAGTTGGACAGATGTCTAGAAGCAATGGGATCAGAGGAAAAAGTGGAGAGGATGTCATTGCACAGAGACTCAATGTTATTGTGCAGGAACTTGATGTCAAACAATGCACTGGCCTGGAGGACTGGAGTTGCTAGACAGGTTGCCCTAAGGGATGACATGAGCTGCTCTTGGGTAAAGACTAGGTGGAAATTGTGGGGGTTGACCTGAGCATAGTCCCTATCCCCCTCTTTGGGTAGATATTCCAGCATCTAGTGAAGGAATCGGGTTTTGCACCCAAACACCTGGGACAGAAATAAATGACCATATTGAACTGCAAGAGGAACTCCAACCACTGGGCTTGATGCCAAGTGAGGAGCTTACTAGTGGCAAAATACTCCAAGTTTTTGTGGTCAGTGACAATGTCAACTGAAGTACTGGAGCCCTCAAGGTAGTGCCACCAAGTCCAAAAAGCTTTGTAGATGACAAGCAACTCCTTGTCATGGATATCATAGTTGAGCTCAGGGGCAGAAAGGGTGCAGGAATAAAATGCAACAGGGTGGACTTCATCATCCAGACATCAGAGAGAGAGAATGCCAGTGATAGCATAATTGGAGGCATCAGTCTTGACAATGAGGGGAGTGTTGGGGGCCCAGTGGGCAAGGATAGGAGTGGAGGTAAAAGCATCCTTGAGGTACTGGAAAGCAGAATGGCATGCATCATTGAAATGCCATGGAGTACCCTTGTGAGTGAGGTGAGTAAGTGGAATGACCAGGCTGGAGTAGTCAGAGATGAAACACTGGTAAAAGTTGGTGAAATCAAGGAATGATTGGATATTGCAGACCTTCCAGCATTTGGGCCAATCAACAATGGCCTTCACCTTCTCAGGAGCATGGAGAGACTGGAGGGAGAAAGTTAATATCTAAGGTACTTGGTGGAGTCAGCATGAAATTGACATTTCTCTGGCTTGGTGTAGAGACCATGTTTTTGAAGGCATTGGAGAACCTCCTGGACATGCTCTTTGTGTTTTCCACAGTCCTCAGAGAAAATGAGGATGTCAGCAAGATAGACAATGACAGAGATGTCAAGGAGATCTGCAAAGATGGAATTGACAAACCACTGGAAAGCCACAGGGGCATTCATAAGTCTGAATGGCATGATGAGCCATTCAGATGACCTGTAGCACATCTGGAATGATGTCTTTCATTCATCACCTTTGGCAATGCAGACTAAATGGTATGCATGCCAGAGGTTGAGCTTGGCTTCTTGTGGACAAAGAGTACTGGGGCTGTGTGAGTGGAAGAGGAAGGGCAGATGAAGCCCATAGAGAGGTGTTCATCAAGGAATACTCAGAGGGACTCAAGATCAGAGGTAGAAAGAGAGTAGGTGGTACCTATTGGTGGAGATGCACCTTCTTCCAAGTCAATCTTCAGATTAAATTCACAATCTGAAGCAAGTTTGAACACTTTGCTCTTGCTAAAGACATCTGCAAAATTGTGACACTCCAGAGGAACTCCAGAGAGATTAACTGGATCAGGCTTAGCAGAGGCAGAATGAAGTTTGCTCTTCAGAGGGCAAAGTGACAGCAAAAACTGCACAGAGCCCTCAAGACAACAGACAAGTGCAAAGGCAGGGGTGCTGATAAGCACAATGTGGGGAGCCTTGTGTTCAGAGAAACATGGTGAATTGGCAGGGGCAGAGTTAGCCAGAGGAGGAATGTCTGGAGGCTGCAGAGATGAGCTTGGGTTTGCTGGCATGGGCTGTTCAAGTGTCTGGAATGAGATACTGCTCAAGATCCAGTCAATCAACAGATTGTGGCAGGTGAGCCAGTTGTGTCCTAGAACAATAGAACAGGAGCCATCTAGCAGAGTGACATAAAATGTTGTTGGAGTGATATCACTGGTAGGGAAGCAGATAGAGAGGTCAAGCACTTGAGTGATGGTAGTGTTTGAAGTACCATTGAACAACCAGAGTAAAAGCAGAGGTACAGAGTAGGTCAAAAGTCCATTATTAATAACAAATGTCGAATCTATAAAACAGTCAGAGGAACCAGAGTCAATCAACATGGGAAAAGAGGGAATTCCATATGAGACTAGAGAGATGAAGGGCATAAGTGACTTAAGATCTAAAAGAATGGATGTGTTGAGTCAGAGCTCCTTGAGTGCACAGGAAGAGTCAACACAACCTCCATTCTGTGCAAAGTCATGGAGGTTGCTGGCTATTTTTTCACCTCAGAGGAGGCCCCCAGTTTAGCTTCTGGAGTTTTTGTCTTGCTAGCACAAGCCTTAGAAGTGTGTGAACTGGACTTCAGACAGTCCTTGGCCACATGCCCTGTGAGACTGCAGAACATGCATGTTATGCAAGGTTTGATGTAATGCAAGCTACAAAGCAAAGCAGCATGAAGCCTCCACATTCACAAGTTGCTCACTAATGTAGAGCTAATGATGTTTGCCTGAAAAGGCATACTAAGAGGGATTGCAGGCCCATCACTCAAAGAATGCTAAACACTACATATAATTGTGCAGATTTAGCTGGGGAGTCCCTGAGCAAATTTGTAGTCCTTTATATACATCCAGTGTACTTTAGGGCTGGTATGGGAATAAGACAACAAGGAAGAGTACTGTGGAGAAACATCAGAAAGAACAATAATCATCAGGGCAGTGTCCACAGTATCAGAACATTCTAGAAGGAAAAGATAGTGACTAAGGTATGGCACAGCCAATGTGCCATGCAATAAGCACAAAGAAAGAGAGAGACAAGCATAAGATATGGATGAGGGCAAGCCATAGAACTTTGAGAGTGATGAAGACGAGCCCTAAGATAGATAAGTATACATATAATTGGAGGGGAAGGAAAGGGAAGAAGAACAGGTGAAGAAAATGTAACAATGCATAGGTTGAGGTTGAAATGTCACTTGTGCTCAGCTGTAGTGAGCTTGCCATCTTTACCTAACTTGGATGACAAGTCAGGCTTGGGAGAAGTGGAGACTCCAGAATTGGTGGAAGTGCTGGCAGACTTTCCTTTGGAATCTTTAAAAGAACCAGATGTACCAGCAGAAGATGAAGATGTGGTGGAGGGCTTATCAGACACTTTGGAAGGGTTAGATGAAAGCTTCGTCTGATCGCTAACCTCCAATTTGTACTCCCAGTAGCAAGCATTGATGGCATGAGTGAGCTGGCAAAGTTTGGAGAGAGTGGGGGGTTTGCCAACATGCAAGATCTTGTCTTTGATGTGGTCCAAGAGGCCATTGTAAAAGTGGTGCCAGAGTGCACCTTCTCTGTAGCCCTGGACTTGGGACACAATCCTATTAAATTCAACAACATACTTGTTAACATGCTGCCCATCCTTCATTGTCAGATGATCTAGTTGGTGCTCCACATCTCCAACAGGGTCATGTGGTCTGAAGTTTGTCTGTAACTCTAGAACAAATTCTCTATAATCATCCATCCACACAGAACAGAGCACAGGGTCTTCTATTTGGAGCAAGTCCAGCTTGAACCACTCCAAGGCCATACCATTTAGGTACAACTGCACAAAAGTGACCTTAGCACAATCAGAGGTGAAGGCTTTTGGATGATCTTGGAAGTTAAGCTTGCATTGGACTAAGAGAACTCAGAATTTATGAGGGTCCATCCCATTGAACTGGTCAGGCTCCCAGACTTTGGTCTGCTGTGAGGATTCAGAGGACTTCTTCTGAGATGAACAGGCGAGGCCATGAATAGTGCTTGCAAGGTTAGTGATCATGCTCTGTGGGATCTGTTCATCATCATCATTCTCAGAAGAGTTGGGGTCAAGGTCATTTCTGGAAAATTCAGAGTTACCATTGGAAGGGTCATCTCTGGGATCATCTGGATGCTTGGGGTTGTCCCTATTACTGTGAATGTGGAAAGACACATTGGTGGTGGCTCCTTCATTGTCAGCAAGTTCTTCAATATGCACTCCAGGAGTAGGGGAGTGCAGAGGTGAATGTGGAGGAGCCTGGAATGCTGAACCAGAAGTGCATCTGGCAGAGAAACTGTGAAATTGCTCCATGAGGTTGGGGCCTTGGCAACTACTACTAAAGGCATGGAGAGGATTGAATCTAGGGGATATAGGATTTGTGATTGCTTGCAAATAGGATCTGGTAACTTGAGTAGCCATGAGGATATAGAGTTGAAGCAAGTGTGAGTTTGAATATACTGTTAAACTTGGGGATGAATGGCAGGGGTGCAACCCCAGAACTCCAGAGTTGGTGGTCAGACAGCACTTGGCTTCACCTTATGTGGTGTGCCCTTGCTTGACTTGGTCCCAGATTTACATATGGAGGGTTGGTGTTATGCAAGGTACAATGTAATGTGAGCAATGAAGCAAAGCAGTACAAAGTCTCCACATTTACAAGTTGCTCACTAATATAGAGCTATCAACATTTGCCTTGAGAGGAATACTAAGAGTGATTGTGGGCCAATCCACTCAAGGAATGCTAGACACTATGTATGATTGTGCAGATTTAGCTGGGGATTCCCCAAGCTAATCCAGAGTCCTTATATACATCCTGTGTATTTTAGGGCCAGTGTGGAAATAGGACAAAAAGGGAGAGGTGCTGTGGAGAAGCATCATAAACAATAAGAACCATCAGGATGGTGTCTGCAGCATCAGAATGTTCTGATGGAACTGGATGGTAACTAAGGGATAGCATAGCCAATGTGCCATGCAATGAGAAAAAAGAGTGAGAGCAAAAGACATAGGACATCAATGAAAGCAAACCATAGGGCTTTGAGGACAATGAGGATAAGCCCAAGGATGGATAAGTGTACATATAGATGAAGAGGAAAGAAAGGGAAGAAGAATAGGCAGAGAAAATGTAACATGATGAGGTGTCACCAAATGCTCCTGAAAAGTAAATCTTGAAGAGCAGTGTGAGGAAAGGCATGAAGATAATACTCTTCAGTATATATACTAAAGAGTAACAAGCAGACAGGGAAAGGTCAAATATTGAGACTACCAGTGTGATGGAAATCCAACACCCAGGAGCATCTCTTGCTATTACCATTGCCTGTGATTTACCATGGACAACATCCTTTCTTGCAGCACCACCCTTCATTGCAAGCTTCTTCAGTGATTCATGTCCAATCAGCTTGACACTGCTGTACTGTGTGATAGTATGTTTGGCAACTCCAAATGCTCAGATCTCCTTATCTGGAGGAATATTGTACAAGGAAAAATCAGTGTTAATGCTCACTGTAACAGACAGCATGTGAAGTGGACAGAGCAGTGTGCCTACACAAAGAGGTTGTGCTAAGCATGTGTACTATGGTCATGTTATGTAGCATGCACAGGTGTAGGATTCTATTATATACTAAGATCAAGCCAAGTCATGCAGGGGCAGATAAAATCATGATCAAGAGCATGCACATCACAGTGTCAGACTTTGCACACAAATGGAAAATAACTGGTCCTCACTGGGAGTGAAGTTTGAGCTACATAATGATACATGTAAGTGTTTGGGAGAATTCTATAGGCTATCTGGATTCAGCCCAATATGTTGTACCAGACAAACATTTCCAGAGAGATGGTGTCCTGGAACTTCTTTGGCTACTTGTTGAGCCAAGCTCCATCATAGAATGCTTTAGGTAACTTCTTGACTGGGCATCAAGTACTCAGTCTGTCATATCTCCATCTTACTCTCCTGACAAGCTTTGACCCCCTTGGTGTATACAGGTCTGCATCCAGGAATCACTGAGTATCAATTATATCTAGTGCTCTTTCAATATTTCTTCTCCATGGCATTGCTTTTGTTCTGTATGCTCTGTAAATGTTGTCATCCACTGCACTTTCATCAGAGCTCATCCCATCTGGCCCTAGTTGTTCCACAACATCAGTGAGCCATTTCCAGGTCTCTGCATCCTGTTCATGGGCTTTCAATTTCATATCTTTCAGTAACTTTGCAATGCAAAGCTGGCAATGATATTTCTGTCTCTAAAAGGTGAGCAGTTGCATCACTTACAGGTTAAAACTTATGTTTACTCTCTGCTCCCACATCCTAATCTTCTTTAGCCTGCTCTTATTGTCCCTGATCCTACATTCTTCCATCTGCTCCTCATCTTCCATATTTCCATGTCATTCAACTGTGGTTGAGCCCTGGCCCACACAGCTTTGATATGAACAAACTTTTCCATTATCATCTCTTCCCAGTAATCTGGGAACTTTGACTGGAATTGCATCAATTGTCTGAGACTTGCCATATGTTTTCCCATTAGAATATCAATAATAGCATCATTTCAAGGGGAGGATTTTGACCCCTTCATGTTCCATTGGGGGCACTTGTCATCTGGCCCTACCCCTCTCTCTTGGAATATGTTTACCTGCTCTGCTGTGGCAGATGAATAACTTCTAAAGTTGTCATCACATTTTATATTGTACACAGTCTTGAACAGACCATGTATACATGCCTGTAGGTAGTTAATCTGTGACCAAACAACAAAAAAAGTATCATACCAAGTGCTTAGAGCACTCTGGGTCATCATCCTTCTCTTTACTTGCTTTTTGATTTGGCACCCATTGTCTGTTTGATGTTGGGAAATCTTTGTGGATCCCCCATTCATTGAGCAGATGATTCAACATATTCTCCATCTTTTGAAAGATAGTGTCAAGGCTTGTGGTCTGACCTGGATCAGCATCACCTCCTGGTGGGATCTCATTACATATCTTATCTCTGGAATCTTCCTTTGTATCAGCATCAGCATTATCCTTAAAGTGAGTCAGCTCCTGGCTTTGCATCAAGTAAAGGTCAACTCACTATCACCTCAGATTCTACAATTACTGTCCTCAACATTCTTCTGCTAGAGGACTTGAATGTCTTTTGCCTTTCACTTCTCCCATTCAATGGTGGTGATGACTTTGATGCTTTCTTCCCTGGGCTGGAATCCACATGTGGGTCATATGTATTGGCCCTCTTCTGAGGATGACTCTAGGACAATAAATTGATAATTACAATATCAACTTACCTAGAGGTTTCACAACTTGCACTCTTGCTGCTTTCTTAGAGTAGCAACTTCATTCTCTTTTTGTAACTTCAGTTGTTCCCTTTCTAATTCATTATTCTGCTGCTCATGATCTAGCTGCCCTTGTATAGCCAACATTGCCTCCTGCCAAACCTGGGGGGACATTAGCAATTGCTCACTCATTAACCTTGCCAATTCAGTTACTCTTCACTGTTCCACCTGTGTACCTATAGTTTCCTGTGACAATAAACTTTGCTGTTCCATCCAATGTTGAATGTCCTGCTGGAAAGCTTGCAATGCCTTCTCTTGTTCTGCTTGGGCTCCCTGCAATTCACTGTTTTTTTGCAATGGCCTCATCTTGCACAATCTCTAATTTTCTGAGTTGCTGTCATAGATCATATGAATGATCCACTTCCACAATATGAACTCTCTGTTCTCATGCCTAATATTGATTAATAGGAACCTTGGTGAAGTTTACTGTGGATGCTCACAGTTTCATATCCAGCATCACTGTCACCATCAGGCCTGTCTGGTGAATGAAAGCACATCTCTTACACTGGACACTTGGTCGAAGGAGGAGCATTGTAAGGAAGCTGATAGCCTTAGAGTATAAATCTATCTTGTTTGCAGGATAATAACATCACCCACTCATGTCTACAACTGAGAATAATAATATCACCAAGGTAATTACAAGGTCACCTGAATTGGCCCATGCCTGAATTACATATCATCATGATATTGCCATGAAGTATGAATCTACTTGTGAAGGATAATAACATCACTCTGTCACTGATCTAGAGACCCAAATAATAACATTGCCCACTCGCTGATCTACAAAGAGACATGGAGGATAATAATATCACCAAGGTAACTACAAGGTTGCCTGACTTGGCCTATGCCTGATCAAGTTATAATCACAATACTGCCATGAAGTATGTATAAATCTATTTGTAAAGGATAACAACATTATCCTGTCACTAATTTAGAGACTCAGATAATAATATTGCCCACTTACTGATCTACAAAGAGATGTGGAGGATAATAATATTGCCAAGGCAACTATGGCAACATGTCTACCTGATAATTATATCACATTCCATATGTAGCATGGATCACATGAGACAACATGAATACCCACCTCCCTAAAGCTGCCATGCTGGAGTAGCAAGGAGTAGTGAAATGTTGATGCAAGTTTAGATATTGAAAAAAAAAAAAAGTAAAATGAACCAATCAGTAACACTAAGGAGAATGAGTGATGATCCTCAATGTCAATACAAATGGGTTGTTATGATTTGCCCTATGGCCCATCACTTAGGCATAGCATCATGACCTTGGACTTAGAATGGACAACTCTTTTCTTATTGAGCACATGACCGTGAGACTTAGCATATGACTAGTTCACGTGATGACCAGCTACGGAGGGATCTGAGCTGTCTGGTGTCAGGCACACATGTGGTAGGGGCTAGACCCTTATCTGCCTCATGTATTTAATCACTGCACCACGAGGTGCTTATCTCTGATTGCTATGCCCCGTGGCACTCTAGACCGCCTCATGTTAGGCATGAACTCTCACAATATGTCATATGTACTTCTTTCTCTCACATTATGTCATAGATAAGGCAACATGTCATAGATATGCATGGACCAGTAGTCAATAGCTACAAACATGCTGTATGGTATATGTATATAGTTGAATGATATTGCCCAAGGACCTTAGTTAAGTCCTTGTGGCTATTCTCCCACACTCTTAGCTCTTATAAGCCTAAGTCAGAGTAGCCTGAGCCCACGTCTAGTACAGGTAACAGGTTGTGCTACATTAAAACTTAACTTCTCTTCTGCTCACCCTACTCTATTTGTGCCTGGCAGAGCCTATCTGCTAAAACAAAGCCAGACCCAAGGCATAAGAGACCTTCATATTCTTGGGCACTGCCCTTTCTTTTAAGTAGCCACTCCCTATATGGGAGGATAGACTCTTAGCAGCCTACCTGCAGAGTAGTCCATAGCCTCGAGAGGCTTTAAAGGTTTAAACACTGTGGCAAAAAACCCTTCACTTCTATTGCCGAAAGGCATGTCCTCGTGAGGCACATTTTTACTAGTCTATGTAGTACTGGTCACAGTTGGTGCAAGAGCAGTCTTGTGCCCACCAATTGTTGACATATGAACCAAGTTGGGGAGGTTATTGACCCAATTGGAATAACGGTTGAGCGAGACTAGCCCTCCCATTTTCATAGTTAAAAGGATGCTCAGAGTTGCCCACTCCACAAACCATGTTCTTGACTGGGAAGCCAGTCAAATACAAGTACAGATCAAGGTCAAGCTGGTAGACAAACTGGAATATGAATTCAACTCCAACGACCAGGTAACAGCCAAAGTTGAAGAAGAGGAGATAGATCTCGCTCTTCTCAAACCACTCCCACTCCCTGACACCCAGGCTTTCTTCCCTGCGGAGTGTCAATATGAGTACACCCCCCCTGTGGTAAAGAAACAGGCAAGGTTTGATCTAGGATCCAATGGGGAACTAGTTCAACATTTTTACATACCCCACACCAAGCCGTATGGTGCACCAAGAAGACTCCAATGGGAGCAACCAAGGAGGTTGCAAAGAGAAAAGTGACATCAGCCATACGACCCCCGGCCTAAGGTTCTAAGTAGGAAGTAGATAGTACTACTAGAACAATTTTGTAAAAATTTCGCAATCATCAGATTTGATTCCCCCATCTCCAATAAGAATGGACTATGGGCAACAGATTCTGGATTTGGAGGTTCTACTGGCAGGACTCCAGATGCAACTGGCCGCAGCAGAAGCCTGAGCTGCTGCCACAGAAGCTAAGGCAAATGCTGCTGAGGCATCGGCAAGAGGACCTCATATGGAGGTCAAAGTTACAAAAAAGGTGAACCCGATCCAAGATCCAGGGTCCTTTAATAGTGACTACTCCCATTTCGATGAGTGGTGGATCAAGATGCAGGTATACCTGCAAATGAATCAGGAGACCTTCTCCTCAAAAAAGGAAGTTACCCTTGTGGTCCTGTCTCAGATCAGCTCGGAAAAGGAAGGAGATAGGAATGGTGCTGGAGAATGGGCCCATTACCATATTGAGACAAAACTCACTAATAACCAATAGTAGACTATCAAGGACTTGGAACGGGAATTATCCCACCGCTTCAGGTCAGCAACAAGGCAGGGACGAGCACTGAGGGAGCTACAAATCCTCAAACAAGGAACAAGGCAGACAGAGGCCTTTCTCACCCAGTGGGAAACTCTGTACTGGTATGCCAGAATTGATGAGGTGATGGGTACCCACCTCTTAATCAAAAACGTCCAAAAGGAGATAGTATGTCATATCTCCCTCAATCTCCATGGGGATGATGCCCTCTCCAACCTTGCCAATTGGATCAGCCAAGTATGTAACATGGGAAATGCATTTGAACAATTTGAGCTTGCCCAAAGCTCAAACACCAACAAAAGGTGGGGCAACAATGTGGCCGCCAGACTGTCCTCCCAGTGTGACCCAAACGCAATGGACATAGATGCTGCCTGAAAGGGTAAGCGTTACAATTGTGGGGGTGATCACTTCGTCAAGGAATGCAAAAAGGCTAAAACGCCTTGTAGTGAATGTAAATTCCTTGGGGGAGGGCATCGCAAGGATTGCTCACGAAGAAGCAAACCTTGCAAGACTCATGCTGCTCAGAAGGAGAGTGGTAGAGATAGTGACTTGGACTGTGAGAGAAATAATGTCTGAGCTAGCTGCAAAGGGAAGGCTAGAGAAAATCTGAAGACCATAAACGAGATGGGCTTTGAAGAGGCGAAAGCCTATTTCATGGACATGCTAAATGCCAAGGCAAAGGAAGCCAAGGCAGGAAAAGTATAAGGCACATGACCATTCAGGGTAGTCATTGTGCTGAGGACTATTTTGGACACATAAAAATAGAAAAACCCAAAAATATGTATTTTGATGTACTATTATTGGACTCAGATTTGGTAACTTACTTCAATGATATAACCGAAGCCAGGACTCAGAAAGAGCCTGAGTGCGCCAGACAGGAATCTGGGCTTAATTTGGCTACCAAAAACAAAAAAATATCTACAAAAGAAATCCCTGATAGGATTGTCATCTGCTCCATGACGAATACCAAAATACAATTAGGAGTACAAGTGGTGCCAGCCACACAAAAGAAACAGATGATGAGCAAAGAAGCTCTCCTTGATAGTGGGGCTAACGGAATCTTCATCAATCGAGCATGGGCAGAAGCAAATGAAATCCCCATGACTAAGCTAGCATGGCCAATTTCCATGTTCAATGTTGATGGAACAAAGAACAGTGCAGGAAACATTATGCATACCACCACATTGATTGTAGATTACCAAGGGCACCAAGAGAATATCAAAGCAGAGGTCACCGACCTAGAAAAAATAAATATGATTCTCAGATATACTTGGCTCAAAAAGCACAACCCTGATATAAACTGGATAACAGGGGAAGTCAAATTAACGAAATGTCCATGATCATGTTATCTGCTATTGGATCGATCAGCTGCTCTCCATGCTTTGGACGAAGAGGAGATTATAAGTGCTCTCTATGTGTACCATCACATAAAGAAAATGGTGGTTATACCACCTAAAAAGGTAGAGAAGACAGCCAAGGAGCTGGTACCCAAGCAGTATCATAAGTACATTGAACTGTTCACAAAGAAAGCTTCCAAACAAATGCCCATATGAAGGACATGGGATCATGCAATCAACCTAAAAGAAGGGTTCATCCCCAAAAAGGCAAAGGTCTACCCAATGTCCATTGACGAAAAAGAAGAAGTCAAGGCATTTGTAAAGAAGCAGTTACAAAAAGGATATATACGCCCCTCTAAGTCTCCCCAGATGTCACCTGTCTTCTTCATACCAAAAAAGGAAGGAACAAAGAGAATGGTGCAGGACTATCAATATTTAAATAGCTGGACTATACCAAATGGGTACCTGCTGCCCTTAATCTCACAGCTTATCGATCGGCTTAAAGGAGCAAAGAAGTTCACCAAGATGGACTTGCAATGGGGATACAATAACATACAAATAAAAGAAGGAGACGAATGGAAGGCCACCTTCACTACCGAAGAAGGAAGTTTCGAGCCAACCGTTATGTTCTTTGGACTAAATAACTCCCCTGCAACCTTCCAGGCAATGATGAACAACATCTTCTCTGACATGGAATCTTTTGTAATTATCTATGTGGACAATATCCTTATTTTCACAAAAACAGAAAATCAAAAGGAACACGACGAGGCTGTACTTAAAGTATTGAAGCAACTAAGGGATAATGACCTATTTATTAAACCCGAAAAATGCTTCTTCTCAGTAGAACAAGTCGACATGCTGGGAATGGACATTTCCAGCGAAGGAATCAAGATGTCAGAATCCAAGCTCAAAGAAGTTTTGGAATGGCCTATTCCCATGAATGTAAAAGGAGTCAGAGGATTCCTGGGATTGGCCAATTTTTATTGACGATTCATCAACAAGTTCTCCCAATGGGCGAAATCCTTAACCGAGCTGACAAGAAAGGATAGAGCTTGGCGATGGGGAAAAGACGAACAGGAAGCCTTTGAAAGGATAAAAGAAGCTTTTACGACGGCATCTGTTCTTGCCTACACCAACGAGGAAGCACGATATCGACTAGAATGCAATGCCTCCACATATGCAACAGGGGCAGTACTATCCATTGAAAAGGATGAAAAATGGCATCCAGTAGCATTCAGTTCCCACAAAATGACACCTGAACAAAGGAACTATCCAATAGCTGATAAGGAAATGTTGGCAATAATTTATGCCCTAGAAATATGGTGACACTACCTAGAAGGAGCATGCCACCAGTTTGAGATCTGGACCGATCATGCGAACTTACAATATTTGATGACCAGCCAAGACCTCAACTGACAGCAAGCACATTGGGCGCAATGGTTATCTCACTTCAATTACATATTAGTGAGAAAGCCAGGAACCAGCATGGGAAAAGCTGATGCCCTTTTGAGAAGGGAAGACCACGCCATGGGAATCAAAGACGACAACAAAGGAATAGTTGTGATTCCCGAATCTAGTGTATGAAAAGCAACCAAGATCACCATGGTATCCTCAGAAGAAAAGGAAATATTGAAAAGCATCTGAGATGCAACAGGTCAGCTGAAAGAATCAGAGAGTATTGGAGTTCTGAATGAAGGGCTCTTGTACCACAAAGGAAAGATCTTCATGCCCAAAGGGGATATCCGACAGTGAGTAATAACCTTATATCATGACTCCACCATAGCAGGACATGGAGGAGCAGAAAAGACGAAGGAGTTGATCTCCTGATACTATACCTGGAAGGGGATGACCGACCAGATAAAAAACTACTGTTCCTGATGCAAAAGATGCAATTGGATGAAACCAATGAACCAGGCTATGCCTGGTAAGTTGCAACCACTTTCCATGCGAAGTGCACTGTGGAAGGAGATCTCCACTGATTTCATTACAGACCTACCTGAATCGGACGGATATGACTCAATCTTGGTAGTCGTTGATTGATTCTCAAAGGAGGCCTGCTTTATCCCCACCAACAAGACAATAACAAGTAAGGGGATGGCCAGGTTGTACCAAGATCATGTATGGAAGCACCACAGACTTCTGGATTCTATTACTGTATATCAGACTGAGGGCCACAGTTCGCCTCTCAGGTCATGGCAGAATTAGCTACAACTTTATGTAGATATCTGCCTTAAGTTAAGCACCGCTTTCCACCCACAAATGGATGGGCAAACAAAAAGGGTAAATAGGGAACTCCAGCAGTACCTATGGCTTTACTGTGCCGAAAAGCAGCATGAATGGGCAGAATGGCTAAGCCTAGCCCAGTTTACATATAATAACCAGCAATCTTCTTCTATGAAAAAGGCCCCATTCGAGGTCACATGATCCTATCAACCAAGAATGGGAATAGAGCCAAGGACAGTGAAGGCACCTGCAGCACAGGAATTCCTTGATGGAATGAGGTTGACCATATATAGATCAGGTCCAAGAAAACCTCAAAAACAGACAAAAAACTATGAAAGTGCAGGCAGACAAAAAGAGATCTGATGCACTGGAATACAAAA
The DNA here is from genome assembly GCA_038089215.1 of Tylopilus vinaceipallidus. Taxonomy (NCBI): domain Eukaryota; kingdom Fungi; phylum Basidiomycota; class Agaricomycetes; order Boletales; family Boletaceae; genus Tylopilus; species Tylopilus vinaceipallidus. The sequence continues at coordinate 25,665 of JBBPKK010000178.1, forward strand.
TTGGTGATCTCGTGTGGCTGAGCATCAAGAACCTTAATCTCTGAGAGACAAGGATAAGCTGAAAGCTTACTAAGCGATGGCTCAGCCCCTATAAGGTGATAGAAGCACCTAACAACCGAAATGTCATAAAACTACTATTACCCAAAGGGATGCAGATCTATCTGATCATCAACATGTCCCGAATAAAACCCTATAAAAATCGCCTTGATGGCCAGCCAACATACAAGCCTGGAGCTGTGATAGTAACCAAAGACAGAAATGAGGAATACAAGGTTGAGTATGTAATCGCCTCACGCATGAAGGGCCAACATTTGCAGTACCTAGTCCACTGGTCTGGATATGGGGAAGAAGATCAAATGTGGGAACCTGCCGCTAACCTCACATTGGCAAAGGATGCCATTGCTGAATTCCATTGGAAGCACCCAAATGCTCCATGGAAGCTTAACTTTATTGACGTTGATCGTTTCCATGGCCTTTTTAGGCCCTATGATGTATTTACAGTCTGTGATCCTATTTGGAATCATCTGGAATCCGATTCTTAGATGGGGGGTAATGTTACAATTTGCCCTATGACCCATCACTTAGGCATAGCATCATGACCTTAGACTTAGAATGGACAACTCTTTTCTTATTGAGCACATGACCGTGAGACCTAGCACATGACTAGTTCATGTGACGACCAGCTACGGAGGGATCCGAGCTGTCTGGTGTCAGGCATGCATGTGGTAGGGGCTAGACCCTTATCTGCCTCATGTATTTAATCACTGCACCACAAGGTGCTTATCTTTGATCACCGTGCCCCATGGCACTCTAGACCGCCTCATGTTAGGCACGAACTCTCACAATACATCATATGTACTTCTTTCTTTCACATTATGTCATAGATAAGGCAATGTGTTGTAGATACACACGGACCAGTAGTCAATAGCTACAAACATGCTGTATGGTATATATAGTTGAATGATATCACCCAAGGACCTTAGTTAAGTCCTTGTGGCTATTGCCCCACACTCTTAGCTCTTATAAGCCTAAGTCAGAGTAGCCTGAGCCCACGTCTAGTATGAGTAACGGGTTGCACTACATGGGTGGTTTGTAGCATCTTCTTCATCTTTAACCTGACCTGTGACCACAGGAGAGATTGACATATTTGTGGAGACATATGTAGACATAGCCATCCCAAATGAAGGTGTAAATTGCTGAAGTGGTGAGAGGTTAATTAGAGTTCAGACAACAGAAAAAAGGGACATGAACCAATCAGTGACACTGAGGGGAAGTGAATGATAGTCCTCAGCATAGAGATCAAGGAATGACCACAAGGATAATGAGAATGGGTGGGACAAGCAAGGAAAGGGGGGGAAGACTCAAAGATAATACTGTAAGGCAGCATGCCTTTCCAAACATGCACAGATCGCTTCAATTCAAAACTATTTCCTCTTTCTTTCTTCATCACTATGATACTTTATGGTTGCTACTCCCCACCCATGACATCATACCAGTCCTTTGTACTATGTCTTTGCTCCACTTCCTTTCTTTCCCTTCTTCTGAGCCACTCAAATTGTAGTATAAGAGACTTGCCATACTAGTCAGAGAATCATTGAATAGATCCCCATTCTCACCCTCTGCGTCTGATAAACCGTCCTCACCCCCGCGACTCGCCTATCTCCTCTCTTCCTCTTTGGCTTTCAAACTTCCCCATTGAACTTGCCTCAATGGTCAAACCATAACTGACCCTCACAACTTTGAAGCCCACCACGAGGGGAGGTTTGATTGAGCCACCCCCATTTTCTCTTATCAGTATTCCACCAAAACGATTTACTCATGCAAACGCTGCAGCACCACTAAAATCAGCTACACAATGACAGCTGATCACGTCTTCCATATCAATGAGAGCATCCACCTGATGTGCACAGGCTGCCATTCTTGACACCATCATCTCCTCATCGACCCTTGATCAAACCAACCCAACCCTCCCTGGTACTTTTACAGACCCCCTCTTTGATAACTTGTCCCCTGTCCTGGTTCCGAGTGACCCCTTTGATCCATCAGACAATCCTGTTGCTAACTCCCCCGAACAACCGTCCCTCCTACTCGACCAATCCCACCCACACACCCCCCTCCCTGATTTCACCCCTACATCGCTATTTCCACTATGACCAGCCATCTTCTCTCCAATGACACCAGTATTGAGCCCCCCACCTGCCTTGACTCTCTTATCGCCCCCACCATGACCTGACAGCCTTTGTTGTCTGATCGCATCAGCCTTCCCAGCTATTTCCTTACCTGCTGCAGCTGCCCCAGCCCCTGCCTCCACTTTATTGCTCCCACCTTCTGCTCATCCGGTTTCTCCCACTCTCACACCACCTTCTGCCTCACCAACCATGACTTTCACCCCTACAAAGGGCATCAATGTGATGCCAGCCCCTACATCCACCAAGGCACCAAGTTTCAATGGCAAGACATCAAAGTTGTTTGATTTCTTTGAATACTTTGAGGATCTCTCTGATGCTTGCTCTCTCACTACATCGGAGAAATGCAAGTTGGTTGTATGCTATGTTGACAAAGCTACCAAGCATTTCTGGGTCATGCTTGCAGGCTACGAGGTGCATGACTATGACATGGTTAAGAAGAGTATCCTGGCTCAATATCTGGGTGTGGAAAAGGGCATCAAGTATACCAGGCACGACTTAGAGCTTATCGTCACATCCCCTATCAATGACGACATCTCAACAGAAACCAAGTTGCTACAGTATTACCACAAGTTCTGCCCACTCATAGTTTGGCTCATTGCCAACAAAAAGATCTCTGAACATGAGTGGGACTGCTACTTCTGGCAGGGACTGCTGACTGTGGTGTGCTGGGCTGTTGATTGCCGCTTGGAGCTCAAAGAACCCAACTATTCATGCAATGAGCCGACTGACTACAAGACAGTCCTGAAGGCTGGATGGTTCATCCTCTCTGATGATGCCTTTGATGCCAATCTCAATGATCCAATTGTGGTGCGATTGCAAGCTCTGTGGAATAGGCAGGTCACCTTGGACAGGCGTACACGTGTCACACAGGGAGTTGCCACTTCCCTAGAATCAGATGATGAAGATGTGGCTGGGCAGATGCTGGATGCTCTGAGGGATGTTTGGACCAAGTGGGTGACATTTGACCAGCAGGCACTCGCGAAGGTGCAGTATGATGAGGCTGAGGAACTTGCTTGAAAAATGCACTCCTTCAACATTGCAGATGTCTCCTACTCTGCCCTTTACACATGGCTCATCTGCCTTGCCCCTGCTGCTGCTCAGGCATGGTTGGCCCCATCTACATGGCAGCTTTCCAGTGCCATGGGTGCTCCTTGGTCCCACCTCATGATGATGGCTGCTCTGATGTGTTACATGTGTAGTGGCCCACATCTCTTGTGCGACTGTTCTTGCGTCAATGACTTCATTCATCAAGGCAAGATTGTATGCATCAACGGTTATCTGACTTTTCCTGATGGTGTGCAAATTGCCCATCATCCCATCACTGGGAATTTGAAGGGGACTGTTGACAAGTGCTACCCAGTCCAGCCTCCCTCGCCACCCACCATTGAGCCATTCAAGTGTGACTCTCCTCCTCACCTTGTGACCACCAGCATACTCATTACCTCACCAGAAGACCCTTCTTACTTAATGCAATGCTCCTCAGTTGCTCCCCTTTCAGTTCTGGCAGAGACTTCTGTGGCTGGTGCTGACACTCCTGCGATCACACATTCCAAGGCACACACAGCTGCACAGGGCAAAGATGGGTGCTCCACTGCTGGTAAAGAGTCTGTGGAGGTCCTGGCTGCTGTTCACCCATCCCCTGTCAAGTCTGTTCCAGCCTACTCCTATGAATCAAAGGCTGCATTACCTGATGCCACACGACAGATTCATCAAGCCATCCTCACCTCTCCCCTTCCTAACATCTCAATCGCAGATCTCCTTGCCATCAGTCCTGAGCTGCGCAAGGAGGCAGTTGAGTATTGCCAGACTCACCATATTCCAAACAAAGCCACTACCTTGGCAATGGTGGACCCCAGTTCCCCTCCCATCCAGGTTGAACATGTGACACCTCTACAAGAACTTTTGGTCACATTGAATGGTTTTCATCATGATCAGGGGCTACTGGATGAAGGATCTGAGATTGTTGTCATATGAGAAGATGTCTGGCATGTGCTGGGGGCCCTAGTCAATGACCACATGGGCATGACAATGCAAACAGCAAACAGAATGGCTCAGCCGATGAGAGGTTGCCTTGAAATACTTGAAATTGAGGTTGCAGGCATCAAGACTTGGGCACATGCATATATTGTTCCTGATGCACCTTACCGCCTTCTTTTGGGTCGCCCCTGGCAGTGCCTTGTCTGCCTTGAGAAGTGGGAGACTGAGGATATGGACCTTGTGAACATTCATGACCTGCTTGATCCAGCTCTCTGTCACATTATCCCCACCACTGTCTGCCCTTTTCCCTCCAAGGGTCAGGACTCTCTTGTGCTTGTTGCTTTCTTGTCTCCCTCTCCAGTTTCCTCCCTCACTCCTACAGCTTTGTCTGAGCATCAGCTCTGCCAGACCTTTGACATTGATCCAGTTCGCCATGTTCTTGCCTATAAAAAGATTGCCAATAGAGTTAAACCTGTTGCCACAACTATGCTGCAGCATGCACGCATCATGCGGCAATTTCCTGAGGATCCACTGGCTACACTTCCCCCACTTTCCCCTCACCCACCACCTTTTGTGCCTGGAGCATGGCTCACACAAGCTTGATTGGATGCCCTTGGTGTTTTCACCAATGAGTTTTTATGCCCTGAAGAGTGCAGGCTTGTTGCACAAGTCCTTTTTAACAATGAGCTTGGTCTTGCCTGGGATGAGTTGGAGAAGGGGTGGTTCCATGATGACTATTTTCCACCAGCTGTTATTCTGACCATTGAGCACACACCCTGGGTGCACTGCTAGCCACCTGTTCCCCCTGGAATACGTGATAAGGTCATTTGTCTGATCAAGTCCAAAATTGCCTCCAGGGTCTACAAGCCATCTAACAGTTCCTACCAATCAAAATGGTTCTGTGTCGCCAAGAAGGATGGGTCAATACACATTGTCCATGACCTCCAGCCTCTCAATGCAGTCACTGTCAAGGATGCTGCTACTCTGCCTTATGTTGAGCACTTTGCTGAGCAGTCTGCTGGCCAATCTATTTACACAATGATGGACCTGTTTGTTGGGTTTGATCACTGAGCTCTGGCTGAGGAGTCATGCGACATCACGACATTTCAGACTCCACTGGGCACATTTCGCCTCACCTCACTTCCTATGGGTTTGACAGACTCGCCTGCCATTTTTCAGAATGATGTGGCCTTCATCCTCCAGGCAGAAATAGATATTGCTCCCAATTTCCAGGATGACATCAATGTTCTTGGCTCCCGCATCCATTATGAGATGCCAGAGGGAAATTATGAAACAATTCCTGGGAATCCTGGTATATGGCGCTTTGTCTGGGAGCACTGTCTTGATGTCAATCATGTCCTCCACTGTCTCAAGCATGCTGGTGCAATAGTCTCAGCCAAGAAGCTGTTTGTCTGCCAGCCCCAGATTGTTGTTGTTGGCCAGACATGCAATTATGATGGGTGTGTTCCTGACCAGGCCAAAGTTTCCAAGATCCAGAATTGGCCTAGCCCCTGCCTGACTTGCACAGATGTCTGGGGTTTCCTGGATACTGCTGGTACTGTCTGGAACTGGATCAAGGGCTACTCTGCTATTGCTTGCCCACTTGTTGATCTAACACATGACTCTGTCCCCTTCGAGTGGTCCCCTTCTGCACAACTTGCCATGGATACCCTCAAGCAGGCAGTCATCTCATTGCCTGCTATTTGCCCACTTAACTATGCATCTGGGTTGCCAGTCACGCTTGCAGTTGATTCCTCCTGTATTGCAGTTGGTTATATCTTGTTTCAGGATGATGGTGAGGGCCATCATTGCCCTTCCTGATTTGGCTCCATCACCTGGAATGACCGAGAATCCTGCTACTCACAGGCTAAACTTGAGCTCCATGGTCTCTTCTGTGCCCTCAAGGCTGTCAAAGTCTGGATTATCAGTGTCCGCAATCATGTCATTGAAGTTGATGCAAAGTATATTAAGGGCATGCTTAACAACCCAGATATTCAGCCAAACACTGCCATGAACCAATGGATTGCAGGGATTCTCACCTTTGACTTTATACTTAGACATGTACCAGCATCACGTCACCAAGGGCCTGATGGGCTCTCCCAGTGATGGCACACTGAAGCTGATGATGACCTGGCTGAGGAAACGGAGGAGGAGGTTGAGGATTGGCTAGATGAGGTTTTGGGTTGCACAGTTTGGGTATTGGATGGGCTTGTGGGTGGGCAGTTTGAATTCCAAGATTCCAAGAGAGGAGGAGAAAGAGCTCTCATGCTCTTAGCAAACATGAACAAGATAAACAACAACAGGCTGGCCATACCATCCACTGATGCATCTGTAAAGCAAGATCTTGAACTAGAATGCATCAAGTCATTTCTTCAGACCCTTTTGACACCACACAATCAGAACAGCAGCATGCTCAATTCATTAAAAGGGCCACAAGGTTCTTTGTCAAAGGAGCTTGGCTCTGGTGAAGGGACTATGATGGATGCCACCAGCTCATGCTATTCACACCCGATTGTCTTCGCATTCTACAGACTACTCACAATGAGCTGGGACACAGGGGAGTCTATGCTACTTGTCAAACTATTGCTGACTGCTTTTGGTGGCTCTCCCTTAATGACGACATCACCTGGTATATCAAAACGTGTCATCAGTGTCAGACATGTTTGGTCAAAAAAGTAGTTATTCCCCCAGTTGTTGCAACGCCAGCTCCCTTGTTCCAGAAAGCCTATGTGGACTCGATGCACATGTCCACAGCCCAGGGTTACTCATACGTTGTTCAGGCACATTGCTCCCTCACTGGATGGCCAGAATGGCAGAAGCTTAGGGTTGAAATGGGTCACACAATCGGATCGTTCATTTTTGAGGAGATAATCTGCAGATGGGGAGGACTCGAGGAGATCATTACAGACAATAGTACCCCCTTCATTGCAGCACCCAATTGGCTCGCCAGCAGATACCACATCCACCATATCAAGATCTTGCCCTACGACTTCCGTGCCAACAGAATCATTGAATGATCCCACCACACCATCCGAGATTCCCTTGTTAAGGCATGTGATGGCGATATCACACAATGGCCAAATCTCATCTCCCATGTCTTCTGGGCCAACCAAGTCACTATGTGCAAGTCCACTGGCCACTCTCCATTCTACATGGTACATGGTGTTGAGCCCCTACTCCCCCTCGACATCCTTGAAGCCACATTCCTTGCACCTGAAATCACACAAAGGGTCAACACGCCTACACTCATCACATGCCATGCTCACCAGCTACTCAAGTGAGATGACTATTTGCAGTGCATCCATGACCAGGTCATCCACAGCTGCTATGCTTCAGCAGCCAAGTTTGAGAAGTGCATCTCTGGCGCAATCCATGACTACAACTTTCCCCCCAGCTCTCTCGTCCTCGTCCTCAATAAGAAGATCAAGCCACTCTCAAATGCCAAGTGCCGCCCTCACTACTTTGGACCCATGGTTGTGGTCATGCACTCCCAAAACAGCTCCTACCAGCTTGCTGAAGTCAACAGCACCATATCCAAGCTCAAGTTCACTGCATTCCATCTTGTTCTGTACCACTCTTGCTTGTCACAAACAGTGCCGGTCACACAGGATGTCAACCCTGCAGACCTTGTTGGATTGGTTGAAGAAAATCAGGGGTTGGATTCTGGGCATGATTGAGGATACTTGCCATCTAAAAAAAGGACAGGGCAGGTGTAAGGTGGCATGCCTTTCCAAACATGCACAGATCACTTCAGTTCATAACTATTTCCTCTTTCTTTCTTCATCACTGTGATACTTTACAGTTGCTACTTCCCACCCATGAGATCATACCAGTTCTTTGTACTACATCTTTGCTCCACTTCCTTTCTTTCCTTTCTTCTGAGCCACTCAAATTGTAGTATAAGAGACTTGCTGTACTAGTTAGAGAATCATCAAATAGATCTCTGTTCTTGCCCTCTGCATCTGATAAACCATCCTCACCCCCATGACTTCCCTATCTCCTCTCTTCCTCTTCAGCTTTCAAACTTCCCCATCGAACTCACCTCAACAGTAAAACCATAACTGACCCTCACACCTGATATCAGCAACAAAACTGTTCCAATGAGTATAGTGGATTAATTTGGAAATATTGACTGATATAGAAGGAATTACCTCAGCAATGTATATATGTTTGGAAAGCCCTTTATCATAGCATTCTAATGATATTTGGGTTTAGGGGTCTAGCATTAAAACTACTCTAGCTATTTGCCTAACAATCAGATTGCTACTAACATTGGGATGGTTTTGTTGCTCAGTGTAGCTGGACAATCCCAAATGGTTACCCCTTACCATTAATATCCCAATTGATTGATAAACTAAAAGGGGCTAAATTATTTACAAAAATGAATCTCTGCTGGAGGTATAACAATGTTTGTATAAAGGAAGGTGACAAATGGAAAGCCATGTTTACCACTGAAGATGGGAGTTTTGAGCCTTCAGTAATGTTCTTCAGCCTCAATAACTTCCTGGCAACCTTCCAAGCTATGATGAATGATACCTTGTCAGACATGGATTCATTTGTAATTGTATATGGACAATATATTAATATTCACAAAAAGCACTGATAGGAAGCTGCACAATGAAGCAGTAAGAAAGGTGCTGCAACAGCTGAAAGAAGCCAACCCATTTATAAAACCCAAGAAATGCTTCTTCTTGGTAGAACAAGTCAAAATGCTGGGAATGGATGTAACCAGCCAATGGATCAAAATGTTGGACTCCAAAAAGAAAGGAGTATTAGAATGGCCAATCCCCACTACTGTAAAGGGAGTATGAAGCTTCCTAGGATTAGCAAATTTCTACCAATGATTCATTGACAAGTCCTTAGAAATTGCTAAACCCCTCACTGAGCTCACAAGGAAAGATAAGACTTGGGAGTGGGGAAGTGAACAACAGGCATCTTTTGATAAGATGAAAGAAGCTTTTATGATAGCTCCCATATTAGCTTATCCAGATCACAATGTGAAGTTTTGCCTGGAATGTAATGCCTCACTATTTGCTACAGGGGCTGTGTTATCTATGGAAAAGGAAGGGACATGACACCCAGTGGCCTTTAGTTCCCACAAAATGACAAAAGAGCAACATAATTATCCAGTCACCGACAGGGAGATGCTAGCCATCATTCATGCCCTTGAAATATGGCAACATTACCTAGAAGGGACTAAGCATGAATTCGAGATCTGGACTGATCATGCAAATCTCCAATACTTTATGATCAGCCAAGACCTTAACTAATGGCAAGCACGTTGGGCACAATGGTTAACAAGATTCAATTATGTTCTTGTAAAGAAATCAGGGTCCAGTGTAAGAAAGGCTAATGCTCTTTCAAGAAGAGAAGACCATGCCATGGGAATCAAGGAAGACAACAAAGGAGTAACTGTCATTCCTGACTCATGGATAAGGAGATCTGAGATCACCAACATAACCTTGAAAGAAGAGGATATATTAAAAAGCATCTGAGATGCAATTTCACTGATGAAAGAATCAGCAATAAAGGGAGAGGTGAAAGAAGGCCTCCTCTACCACAATAACAGGATATTTGTGCCCAAAGGGGATATCTGACAGCAAATAATAACTCTATATCATGATTTTACTGTAGCCAGACACAGAGGAGTCGAGAAAACTGTGGAGTTGATTTCCCAATATTTCACCTGGGAAAGAATACACCCCCAGATCAAAAACTACTATTCCCAATGCAAAAGATGCAATCGGATGAAACCCACAAATCAGGCAGTGCCTGGTAATTATTACCACTTCTTGTTCTGGAGGGACCATGGAAGGATATCACCACTGATTTCAAAACAAACTTACCCCAATTGGACAGATATAATACAATCCTAGTGGTCATGGATAGATTCTCTAAGGAGGCATGCTTCATCCCCACCAATAAAACTATAACAAGTAAGGGGACAGCCAAGCTTTATAGAGATCACATGTGAAAGCATCTGTTACATTTCCTCTGTTTATTCTTCTTCCCTTTCTTTCTTCTATGCTTGTATGTACACTTATCTGTCCTAGGACTTACATTCTTCATCCTCAAAGCCCTATGGCTTACTCTTATATATGTTCTATGTACTTTGCTTTCATTCTTCCTTCTCATTGCCTGGCACCTAAGCGGTGTCATCCCTTAGTTACTATCTCTTTCTTCTAGAATCTTCTAATGCTGCAGACACTGCCCCGATGGTTATTATTCTTTCCGATGCTTCTCTGCAGCACTTTCCTTGTTTATCCCAATCCCAAACTAGCCCTAAAGTACACAGGATGTATATAAGGACTAACAGGTTAGCCTGGGGAATCCCCAGCTAAATCTGTGCAATCATATGTAGTGTCTAGCATTCTTTGAGTGATTGGCCCGCAATCTCTCTTAGTATTCCTCTTGAGGCAAACATTGTTAGCTCTACGTTATTGAGCAACTTGTGAACATGGAGACTTCATACTGCTTTGCTTTATTGCTTGCATTATGTCGTACCTTGCATAACAAAAAATTTAGCTCTCCCCTTCACTCTCCTGTTTAGGAAGTGACTGCCCCCACCACCATTTCATCCCAGAGATTACGAAACTCTCTGTCACCTGAAAGACAGCCTCCTCAATGTATAGCAGGATCTTCCAGAACTGCTGCTCCTCCTGCTAACCCTAGATATCACCCACACCTCCCACCTGTTGAAAGGGGAGTTACCTATGAACCAGTACAACAACCACATGTGGTACCAGCCCCAGCAGAATCATTCTTGACTACAGAACAACTTGCTCGAGTGCTTCAGCTTACCAGCCAGCCCCCACCACCATTCCAATCTAGTAAAGGCAACAGCTCTGATAGCCCTTCCCCTTCACCCCCACCTATTTGCATCAACACCCCCCAGCCTGCCGATATGCCTTCAGAACTAAAAGCTGGCCTCCACAATGACTTTTCTGGATCCTCTGAGGAAACTACTCATTGGATCAAGGCCATGAAAGCCTACTTTAACATCAATGCTGCCCTCTACTCCAATGACAGCACCAAGGTACTTACTACCTTGAATTGTATGAGCAAAGGACAAGGAATTCAATTTTATGAGTCATGGTTGGACAAGATGTCCAATGCTACCATCCCTCCTGCTGAGAAAACGTTCAATGCACTTGTGCTCGACTTCACCTCCACCTTCTTCCCTTTTGACATTATCACGTCTGCCAGGGAGCAGTTGGAATGCCTAGAGCAGAAAGATATGAAGAGGATCGGAAGCAATAATGGCTTCCAACAGTATATCACCAACTTTATCAACTTGGCTTCTAAAGCCAAAATCACCAACGAAACAGAACTCTGTCGCCTCTTTTCCAAAGGAATTAACTGATGCCTTAACCTTCTCATCTACAGGATGGAGAAGGTTCCCAACACCCTGAAGGAACACATTGAAAAAAGCTAAGCAGTTCCACTCCCAATTAGCAACTGTCCAAGGACTTCATCACCCTCCTTCCATCTCTACCCACCATCCTCAGAGAGAGAGAGACCCCATGGCAATGGACATTGACTATGTCCAGTTATCTCCCACTGACAAAGGCCAACTGCTCCAAGAAGGACATTGCTTCCAGTGCAAGCAAAAAGGCTGTAGATCTTCAAACCATCACACTGGAGCTATGCCTCCCAGACCTCCCAGAAACCCCAACTGACCAGGTCAGAACCATAGAAACAACCCCCACCCCACCTACTAATCTGGTCAGAAACCTGGACCATTCTATTTTCACCTATGTCAACTCCCTCAAAGCAAAGAGAGTATCCCATGACCTCATCTTAAGAAACCTCCATATCTGTCATGATGACAATTACAAGGAGGAAGAGGAAACTCCTATTGCTTCTACTTTGGGATTTTAGCTAGGGAAGAAAAGAAGTCAATGATTTCTTCCCTGTATGTCACTTCCATGTACACTACCATTACAAACAAATCATCCATGCATTTACCCATTTGTTTGCAATGTGGGAGTAGAGCCAAAGTTGACCTCCATGCCCTCATCGACAGTGGAGCTACAGGATGTTTCATATCCTGGGAGCAAGTCCACTGCTATTACCTCCCTCTTTCCCATCTCCCCCAGCCAATCATTGCTCACAATGTCAACAGAACCAAAAACTCTGATGGAACCATATGCTTTGTAACCACCCTCAAAGTGTCCCTACCAGAATCCACTCATCACACCCAGACATTTTTTGTGACCAACCTAGGAAAGGAAAAAGCCATTCTAGGCCTGCCTTGGTTGAAATGAATCAACCCGACAATTAACTGGAGGACAGGACAATGCTTCGTCCCAGATGAACTGGTATCACCCCTACCACACTCCCATTTCAACCAATACCTGAACAAGACCACCCTTTCTACCTCTCTTGCCATGACGGCCACAAAGGAGGAAGTGTCACTCCTCCACACATACAAAGAATTTGCTGACGTCTTCACAGAACCCCCCCCAAGTGAACTACCCCCTTCTTGAGGAGAATGGGATTTCTGTATTAACCTAAATAACAATTTCACCCCAAAGATTGCTAAGATTTACCCACTCAATCCTGAGAAATGAAAAGCCTGTGAGGAATTCACTTTAGAAAATGTCAAAGCTGGAAAGATTCATCAGTCAACCTCCCCCCAAGCCTCTCCTTTCTTCTTTGTAGCAAAGAAGAATGGCAAACTTTGCCCCTGCCAGGATTACTGCTACCTTAACTCACACACTGTCCAGAATACTTACCCTCTCCCCCTTATTGCTGGTCTCATTGACGGTTTCAAAAATGCCAGGTACTTTACCAAGTTTGACATCTGATGGGGCTACAACAATGTCCACATCCATGATGATGACATCTGGAAGATGGCTTGGATAAACTCAAAAGGACTCTGGGAGTTACTAGTTATGTTTTTTGGTTTTGTCAATGCCCCATCTCACTTCCAAGCCCTCATGAAGCATATCTTCCAGGATATGATTGCAGAAGGATGGTTGAAGATTCACATGAATGACTTAGGATTCAGAACCGATGACCTCCTCCTCCACCAAGAATGAACTTGGCAAGTTCTGCAACAACTAAGGGAAGAGAAGATATATCTCAAGTTGTCCAAATGCTCCTTCGACCAGGACCACATGGAATACTTGGGGATGGTAGTTTGCCACAACTCAGTCCACCTTGATCCTATTAAACTCAATGCCATCTCCTCCTGGAAATCCCCCTTCAATATCAAAGGAGTACGATCATTCCTGGATTTCTGCAACTTCTACCAATGCTTCATACCCAACTTTTCCACCATTGCTCACCCCCTCATTGACCTCACCAAATCCTTCTCCACCTGGAAATGGGATATCAACCAAGAAACTGCCTTTTGTTCCCTCCAATCTGCCTTCAGTTCACAACCAATCCTCTCCATGTCTGACCTGAACAAGCCTTTCTCTATCATGACTGATGCTTCTCTCGTAGCCTCTGGAGGAATCCTACTCCAAGCAGATGACAATGGCGACCTCCACCCCTGTGCCTATCTATCCCAAACCTTCTCCCAAGCAGAACGGAACTACAACATCTATGATAGGGAACTTCTGGCTGTTATCCATGCTCTTACAGCCTGGAAATACTACCTCCGTGGTACTGGGCATCCAGTTACTGTCATTACTGACCACAAAAACCTCTCTTACTTTTGCCAACCCCAACATCTGAGTCAATGCCAGGCCAGATGGCTCCTCTTCCTACAGGATTTCAACTTGCTGTTCAAGCATGTCCCAGCTTCCCAGGTGGCCCCTGCTGATACCCTATCATGGTTTTCCTATCCCCCCACTGTCACTGACAACGAGGACATGACACTCATCCCCAACCACCTGTTCATACAAACCCTTGACACCTCCATCGCCTCCAAGCTAGCCTCTTCCTCCCCCTCAGATCCCTTTGTTCTCACTGCTCTGCAACACCTTGCGGACTCAGAAGTGCCTCTTGCCTGCTCTCACCCTTCCGACTGGTCCTACACTGACAACCAGTTATACTACTATGGTCGCCTTTATATCCCAGCCCCACTCCGCCATGATCTTAAGGCCTACCTATGCTCCTTGCCTAGTTCTGGACATGGGGGCTTTCATTCCTCAAGGGTGAGTTTTGGAACTTTTACAGCATCTATATCCATGGCATCAGGGTCTTTCTGAGCTGCCTTCTGGGAAGAGAAGTTTTGGTAAAACGTTTTCTTGAGGTTGCAGCGGCATGAGAGAATATCATTGATTCAGATCTAGTGGGCATGGAAGGAAAGGGCCTTGCTCTGCCATTCTTCCAGGGTGGTGGGGGTCTTATCCATGGTCAGAATTTTTGTAATGATGGAGTTTGGGAGTCCATTGGAATAAAAGTTGATCAGGATGTTCTGATCAGTGATCTCTATGATGGCAATGTGGTTGTTAAATGTCAAATTGTATTCTGTCAAGGAGGGGATGAGGGTTCCATTCCTTCTGGGGATGACACAGGTGGTAGCCAACCAGGAGATAGAGTGGTTGACTGAGTTGTGGTGTTTGAATCCTGCTTTAAACTTCTTGACAAAGTCATCCTAGGATCCCATGGAGATAACTCTGCTTTTGATGGCAGAGGTTCTAAAGTTAGAAGCCCAGGAAGCAGTGGCTCCTTTAGTCATGAATGAGAGGGTGAAGGTGATCTTCTTGGCATCTGTGTTATATACTAAAACATTGACACATAGATAGAAAGCAATGGAGTTAAGCCATTGGCCTTGGCAAAGTCACTGTCAAAGTGCTTGGGTGCCAAGACGGAGTTCTGTGGGTTTTGAAGACATGGGGGCAGGGGGTGTGAATATGGGGGTTCTTGTAGGGAATGGGAACAGGTTGTTCCATTGGACTAGGGTGGGGGACAGTGGTATCTGGGTTTGAGGGATCAAAGCATGAGTAGAGAAGTTGTGTGTGAGATCTTGGTCAAGGGTTCCTTTCTCTAGTGATATGAGAGGTAGCTCAAGTTCTGAGGGGTGGGAGTCAGAAGAGGATTCTTCTGTGTCTGAGGAGTCTTCAACAGAGTCAAAGATGATTGAGGGTTGCTGAGCACAATGAGCACCCCAGCAGGAGTCTGAGGGAGGTCTCTGAGTAATGGTGACAGCCTACTAAATAGTAGCTGGTCAGGGAAGAGACTTGTTCTTTTGTTATGACTAGCCTGGGTAGGGATAGGCATAGCCCTTGTTGGGGTCAAGGGGTCAAGACAATATGAAAACACAAGGGGACTCCTTGTGGGCTAAGAAGACACTAGCAATAGGCTAGGTTGAGTCGAGGGTTCTAAGGACTAGCTGGCACTTAACTGTGGCCAGGAGACATCAAGAGGAGTATATTCCACAAGGAAATCAAAGGTTCAATGCAAGTACAAGGTATTTACAAGGGAGAACAAGTCTAAGGAGTATCTGTGGTATCAAAGGGTTTATATACTCAAGGGGGCTGCTTTAGGGCAAGTGTGAGAAATGGAAGAAGTGATAATGATGCAAGTGAGGGTTAAAGGTGATTGGTTAGAGATCAGAGTGAATCATCACACTTTAGGGTAGACATGGGAATGAGGTGAGTCATCACAGAAGAATAAAAAAAGATAGTCTGGAGCAAGGGTTGAACCAACGCATAGTAGTACAAGAGTGGGTGAATTGTAACAGACCATCACATTGGTTATTTATGCTCCCTACAACACAGTATTGGAAGTGAAGTGGGTGCTGTACAAAATCCAGCAATGACTCCAATAGCACAGTTGGGCAAGGGAATATACTAGTGGCACAACTCACTAGTATATACAGTTAGAGATTGCATAGCAAGAGCTGTTAGCAGGGCTAGGTGATGAGGTCACTTGGATAGAGTGTGCTGAAGAGCCTAGTTGTAAAAGTCTCCTGCTGTGGTACAGCTTCAAGTTGATAGGGTAAAAGACTTGAAAGAGTAGTTATTTAGAAAAGGCCATAAGGGTCCCTTTATATACCCAACCAACTGTTTGTAACAGTTTGGTTGGTCTCCTACTACAAATGGTAATAGGAGATTCCCCATGCTGGTAAGTCCCAGGAAGGTTTTATGAAGAATTGTAAAAGGTAAGTCATCCAGATATGAGAATATCTGGAAATGGAAGTAGATCGAGATCCCCCATCTGAATCTAGTAAGAGAAAGTTGTTTCAGGCTAACCCTGAAACACAAGAGATAAACTGGGTAATATCCTATACCTATATTTCAAATATGTGAAATAGTATCAGTCAGCTATCCAATAGCTAAAAAGGACTCTTATCTATGATATCATGAATGCCATACAGAGTAATCTGAATAGCATTAATGGCTCAGTCATCATGTGACATGGTCTAGAACCATTATATCATAAATCATGTGATAAGTCATGTGACTGGCCTGTCAAGGTGGTGAGTACAAGTTAATGTCTCAACATAAAACACCTTGAATTCCAACACACAGAAGATCCACTGCTTCATGCAGAACCAGTTGGGCACTCCTCTACCACCTTGGGCCATAAGACCTAGCAGTCTTCTACCTGTACAGCCTCTCTGGTCTCTCTGGAGATGAACCATTCACATCCCTTTCACCTATCTGCAGTCTGCCTGCTACAAGAGCAGCACAGATCTATATTTTACAATACATCCCTGTGAATGCATTGGTAACCTTCAGATATCTCATAATTCTATCCAGGATTTCCTTGGTGCAAGCACAATTGCTCTCTAGTTCCTTTAACACTGTGTCACTATTTTTGAGATGGACAACATCTTCTCCATCCTGCAAATGATGCACCTGCAATATATCTGTTATGGAATGCATTCCAACAAGGCAGCAATGTGGAAGTACTTTGAAACACAAGAGTCAGCAAGGTTGACTTCAAAGATATGACAGTCTCACCCATCTGTTGACCCAGATTTGGAATAGTAATTACCATATGATAGATCTTCTGCAATGATCCTGGATAACATTCCCTCAAGCTATAAATGTCTTCTATTTCTTGACAATGCTCAGCTGACAGGTATGAACATCATGAACATGGGCAAACATAATGTTCATGACACTCATCGCTATGTGCATGGTGTGCTCTGAGCCATTGAGATTGCTGTGAACACCACAAGCACTTGAAAAGGTGGTTTTTATATTATCCACAAGTGTTGGAATATCATATTTCATTCCATACCAACAGATACATATTTGATATTTTGGTCCCTCTTTTATGTTGGTTAGTAGTCATATGTACAATGGATTACACAGAAAAGGACCTATTCAGTTCATTAACAACA
>JBBPKK010000179.1:0-42924 GCA_038089215.1 Tylopilus vinaceipallidus
GCTGCCTGCGACGCCGGCCAGCGCGGCATGCCCCGAGCCTTCTTGGGGCCGTAGAGCAGCGCCTGCCGGGCCTCCTCCTCGCGCCGGCTCGCCTCCGCCGCCCGTCGGGCGTCCTGTGCAGCCCGGCGCGCCTCGTGCTCCTGCTGCTTCTGCTGGTCCTCGAAGCGTTTCTGGCGGAGCTTGGCCTCTTCCTCGCGGGCCTTGCGCTCGCGTTCGTCCTGCTGCTTGCGTTTGAGGGCCTCGTTGCGCTGGCGCTGCGCGAGCGCCGTCTGGACGGCGTTCTGGGTTTCCTTTGTCTGTGAGGCGCTGAGCGCCATGAGGGCGGCGAACCCAGACATGGCGAGCTCGGATGGGTGGGTTAGCGTGGAGTGGTTAGCAAGTGAGAGAAAAAAAAAAGGTGGAGGGACCGGTGGTCGGTCAGGACAGCCCTCGCTTTGCTTGGGGCGTCTCGCTGCGGCAGTGTTTCCCACCTGCCCGATTCGTTGGCGGCTGTGTTACTACAGTACGAGTGGTACTAAATCTCCATAAAGTCCACCTCCTCGTCCACGAGCCTGTCGAGGAACTGGAAGAACGACGCCCCGGGGAACCCGACGACGTTGTTGTAGTCCCCATCGACCTTGCGGATGAGCATGCCCCCGACGCCCTGCACCACGACACGATGAGCTGCCCGTCCGGGGGCTGTTGTGGGTCGATGCCTACCTGCACCGCAAAACCACCCGCCCGATCGAACCCTTCGCCGTTGTCGACATAGGCTTCCAGCAGCCCCACCGGGCTGTCCGCAAAGTAGACCAACGTCCGCTCGTCCATCTCCCTGCGCACCGTCAGCGTGGCCGCACGCGCGCACGGCAACCGACGGGCTCACCGCGTCGCATACCCCGGCGTCGTGAGCACCGGATACACTGTCGGCGCCGCCGTCCACACCCGTGCGTCAGTCCAGTCGCCCCCCCGCGCACACACGACGCACACACGCACCCACCGAGACCCCCGTCACGACCTCGCACACGTGCCCGTTCAGGTCCTGCAGCATCCGCAGGTGGTCCGCCCTGTCGACCGGCTTCTCCAGCACGTCCTGGCGCATCCCCGGCGCCATCCCCGGCGCCGTCGACGGCAGCGCGTGCGTCAGCACCACCGTGTCGGCTGCGACCCCGTCAGCCCCGCGGGCACGTCGACACCTGACCACGCACCGCCGATGACCAGATCTGGCGGATCGTCCGGGTTGGCGCTCTGCCTCACGTCCGTGGGTCGCCTCACGAGAGAGAGAGAGAGAGAGAGAGACCGACGCACCACGAGTCGCTCGTACACCTCCACCGCCTTATGCATCGCCGTCGCCACCGGATACTCGTGGATCTGCTCAAACGACGACACCGGCAAGTTCTCTGCAAACGTCGAGGGCACGATCTCCGGCGCCAGTCCCTGCGTGGAGCGCATGAGCGGGGCGTCGCACGAGGTGACCGAGACATACGTACGAGCGTGTGTAGAATCGCCTTGCGTCGCGGGCTGGCAGACGCCAGCACGACCCGCTTGTTCCTCAACCGCTCCATCCCCGGCGTGTGCAACGCATGTGTTAGGACGGCGTTGTGTGATCCCATGCTGGTCGTGTGTCAAAGACAAAACGGTGGTCACGCCGCAAGCTACAGACGCGTACAAACTCTAACCCTACCATGCCCGTCAATCGTCCTTTTTCGCCGTCTTGGGCAACAGCGGCGGTGGCGGCATCATCGGCGTCGCAGGCATCGACGGCGGCAACGGCACCCCCGCAGGCCCCACCTCCCCACTCGCATTCCTCAACAAACTCGGCGTCCGCGCGTGCCCGCCCAGCCTCGACCCCCCCGCCATACTCGGCGTCCTCGAATGCCCTCCCATCGGCGGCGGTGGGGGCGGCGCACCCAACCCCAACCCCACCCCAGGCGTCGGTGGCACCGACCCAACCGGCCCAAACGTCGCCGACGTGGGCGGCGCTAACCCCGTCGCAGACAACAACGGCGTATGCGGATACGGACTCGTCGGTCCAAAGCCACCCGTGGCAGGCGTCGCCGAATACGGCGTTGTACCACCCTCGACGACCCACCCGCTGCCCTGCCGAATCACTCGCCCACTCTGCGTGCTCGGCCGCGCGCGCAAGGAACCGCCCGCCCACTTGCGCTTCACCCCCGTCGACTCGGCCGCGACGATCCCCGGCGTCGAGTCTGCGCCAGACACGGCCTCCACCGCGCGGACGGTGACGCGGAGGAAATACGAGGCGCACGTAAAGACGCCACCAATGACCCCAACGCACCTAACACCGTCGTGTTCAGCATCCGCACCGCAAGCGTCGCTGGGACTTACCGGATCAGCAGCTGGGCCAACGAGGTCGTCCGCTGGTGGATCGTGATCACCATCGGGTCCAAGTCAAACTTGAAGAAAATGCCAGGGGTGCCTTGGTGATCGTCCAGCTTGCGCGTGTAGTGCGTGACGCTGTACTGGTTCGTGTACAGCGGGCTCGCGCGGGGCGCCACGTACGTCGTAGGGACCACATGGAGGTAGTATTGAAAGGCCATGAATGCTGTCAAGCGCCTCGTCAGTCATACAGTAGGAATCGTAGCATGGCACGCACGATCTTTGGCAATCTCGAACGAGTAGTCGAGCGGCTGCACGATATCGGGGAAATATGGTCCGAACGAGAACTCGGTGATCACATGCGAGAGGTTCATTTCTACTGGTGCATGGAGTGACGTCTGTCGGAAAAACGAGAGACCTACTATCATGGGGAACATGGACGGGGCTCGAATAGCCGTGACCAAGGGTGGTGATGTGCAGGTTCGCTGGCAAAACGATGGGCACGGGAAATGAACATGGGGGTGCACACATACCCGTGACCTTTTTGACCACGAGAGTCCCATAGATTCGGCAGGCATCGCCGTCTTCCTTGTGGTCATACGTTGGACGGTAGTCGGGCTGGGGGAGTGTGAACCACGAAAAGAATCCGCGAGAGTTTCTGGACTGGGCAACGGCCTGACGTGCCGAGAGCGCGTCGGCATGCTCTCTAAGCGCCACATCAGAGACAGCGGACATCAAGAAGGTAGGGCGCACTTTAGGGCGGTAGCCTGTCCGATATCGAATAAGGTCTGTAAAAACGGGTGAGGCGGTCAGGAGGGACGAAAAGCGAGAGACGCACGCCGTCGCGGCGGAACCCCTTGCTGAGGAACAGACGGTCACCAATGACGTCTCGCAAGTCCACGGTGAGGTCTGCGTCACAGGGAGATGAGTACGGGGAGAAACGACGGCAAGGGTACATACATGAACAGGGCGTGTTGACGACCATGTCGACGTTGACCTTCATGAAGCTCGAGGAGCGGGTGTCGACGCTGAACTCGTAGTCGGGCCAGCCCCAGACGTATTCTGCGAGGTCGTTCAGGACGAGGAGAACGGCGAGAAGAAGGACAAAGAGAGTGAGGAAGCCGCGCGACTCGGAGCGGGCCTTGTACGTGGAGGGCAGCTTTGGGAACGCATCGAAGTGAGCGAGCCCGGGGACGGCGTCGTCGAGCTTGTCGAGCAGTGACTTTTCCCTGACCGGTGCCGCCGACATTCGTCGTAGTAATCGTAGTCGTCGTAGGGAACCAATGCCAACGTGTCACCAGCACTTTTGGACCGTGACCCCAGAGACCCACGCTCGGATATTACGCAATATCACTCCTCGTCGTCGGCCACGATGAGCACACCGCAGGACACGGTCGACCCCGCCACGTCCCCGCCCGTATCCTTTCCCCTCCCCGCCCCGCTCACGTCCCGGAACCCGCTGCGGCGCTCGGCATCGGCGGGTGGCTCAGACCGCCAACGACAAAAGCGGCGGCGAATCGATGATGACACCAGCCAGTCCCAGCCAGATCCACCACTGCCATCCCTCCCAGCATCGGCAGCCGCAGAGGCCCTTGCCCAGCCCGATGCCGTTCCTGCGCAGCCCTCGACCCGGGACGTATCCCCAGACGTCCTCCCTCGTCGCGGCGCCTCCCTCCCCATCGATCTCCCCGATCCCGGCAGGCCCACAGCACCAGCCACCAGTCCCAACGCGGTGTCCGCCGGGATGTCCCCGCGCGTCGAGCCGGCATCCCCCTCCAGTGTGCCCCCTCCCGCAAGCAATGCCGCCCCGTCTACCAGTTCGGCGCTGGAGCCCCTGTCGGCATACACGTGTCCCATCTGCTTCTCCCCGCCGACCAACGCCACCCTGACGCCGTGTGGCCATGTGTGCTGTGGCCAGTGCCTCTTCACAGCCGTCAAGTCGACCATGCGCAGGAGCATGGTCGTCGCGATGGACAGGGCACCATCTCCCAGGTAAGCGCTACGCCGACCGCGCCTCCATGCAGCTCACGCCCTCGCGGTAGGTGCCCCGTGTGTCGTGCCGAGATACCAGGGTGGGACGGACGTGGGGGCGGGGTGATTGGGTTAAAGATGCAAGTCCTGTATTCACTCTAGCGTTGTTTGTACATGTTAGGATCACAAGCTACCAATCATGTGAATTGCGCTCTTGTGCCGGCGATCGCAAGCTTGGTACCATGTCTGTACAGTCCAGGCCCGCCCAGCTCACCCCGTTCGGAGCTGCCCTGGCTGGCGCGCTTGGCGCCTGCTTTAGCAATGCGTGCGTGTCCGATACACCCCGCCCCTGCGCACGACGCTGATCCCGGTCAGCGTGGTATACCCGCTAGACGTGTACGTGGGTGCGTCCCAGGTGTCCCGGATGCAGCTGACCCCGCCCCCGCAGCGCCAAAACCCGGATACAGGCCACCTCCCCGACGGCCAAGGGAAAGCGCAAAGACGAGCTCACCATGCTCGCCGTCCTCCTCGACATCTTCAAGCACGAGGGGATCGCGGGGTGGTACCGCGGCTTCGCAGCGACGATGCTCAATACCTTTTCCATGCGTACGTCTGTCCCCCTTCCCCACCCAGCTTGATCCGACCACACACAGAATACGCCTACTTTTTCTTCTACGCCTTCCTCCGCACCGCATACATCAAGCGTCTCACCGTCCGCGCCCCACCCAACTCCAGCCCTGTTCTCTCCACCGCCGCCGAACTCTCCCTCGGCGCCGCAGCCGGCGCCCTTTCTCAAATCTTCACCATCCCCGTCTCCGTCATCGCCACACGCCAACAAGTCGGCCGCGCCGCACGCGCCCGCACCCCATCTGATGCCGACACCGACGACAACGACAGCCTGGTCGCCGTCGCACGCGAGATCGTCCGCGAAGAGGGCATCACCGGCCTCTGGCTCGGCATCAAACCCGGCATGGTCCTCACCGTCAACCCAGCGATTACCTACGGCGTGTATGAGCGCCTCAAGACCGTCCTGCTCCACGCGCGCTCTGGCACCGCGCTCACGCCCGCCATGACGTTTGCCCTCGGCGCGTTTAGCAAGACGCTCGCGACGATCGTGTGTCCTTTTGTCTTGCCTGGGACGCGGTGCTCATCCGTCATAGGTCACGTATCCGTACATCATGGCTAAAGTACGTATCCAGGCGCGCACGTCGGCGCGCGATGCGCCTGAGGACGATGGGCTTCCCCGGCCCGTGGGGTCACCGAGCCCGGCGCGTCATACGGGCGCCATCGCCCTCTTGGTTCGGGTACTCCGGACCGAGGGTGTTGCCGGGTGGTACCAGGTAACGTGTCTATGCCGGGTCGTGCCGTTTGCGTCGCTCACGTGCACGTCCGTGTCGTGTGCAGGGCATGTCGGCACAGATCGTCAAGGCGGTGCTCTCGCAGGCGCTGTTGTTTGTCTCCAAGGAGCAGTTTGAACGTTGGGTGTGGACCCTGATGGTCTTGTTCGCCAAGTTGAGCGCACGGGGGTCGTGATGCAGGCAGGCTAGAGTTTACCCCAGTCGGCGTAGCGTCGTAGGAACCAAACTTTGGAGGTCCTGTTGTCCTGTATGACATGGTTGTTTTGGAACGAGACAAGGTGTCGTCCACTCGCCACAGGCACGACCCATCCTAATCCGCGCTTGCGATTTCCCCGGGTGTGCGTTGGGCGCCACACACGGTCGCCTCACGTCATTGTCTTTCTTTGTGTCCACCTTGCCAGATTTGACGCGCGGCGCAACGCCCACCCCGCTGGTTGCCGCGATTTCATCGGGGGCGATGGGCGCTGTGCAGGACCATGCCCGCGTCGACCCCGATGGGAGGGCGATGGGTGCCGCGATGGCATCGGGCCTGATCGTCTGTGTCCCCAGTCGACCGACCCACATCTCGACGGGTCTGCCATGTGTTTCAGCGGCCCGGGGTGTCCCTGATCACGCACGTCGATCGGTGCGTCCCAACGTCAGAGGGCCACCACTTTGCCGTGTGTGTGTGCAAGCGGAGGCGACGTCCACACCACCGTGTGCAGCCGAGGGCCGAAGGGGTGCTGTCGACCCCAGGCCCGAGGCCGCGCGGAATCGCCTCGGGTCGGCGCCGACCGAGGCCCATCGCGGGCGCGTCCGAGGTGACGTGTCGAACGTGTGGCCCAAGGGACGCCTCGTTCATCACGGGTCCGACCCTGCGCGGTTCAGGATCGCATGCGGCGTGGGCCGCAGCGTCACTGGTCGCCGTGTGCAGACGGGCGCGCCGTCCCCCATCACACCACACTGATGTCGGCCCGACTCGGGTCCAGCACCGTGACGTACGATGACGTCGCCGCCTGGAGCCCCCGCCCATGATGGCGTCGCCATCAAGATGCGGATGATGCATCCGCCCGTCGATCGGCACCCATGACGTCCATGGCCGCGCGTCGAATCACTGTCGCCGCCAGCCCATCCGCACCGCGCCACTGGCGACCGCCATCTCCGAGGCGCCCCGGGACACCTGCCCCTGCCAGCGCCGCCGATCGACCCCAGCACCGAGGGCCCCTCGACGTGCGGCTCGCACGCCCCGGCTGTCGCCCCCTGCTGGCTGTCAGACGTCACGCACGGCAGCGTGGCAGCACCACGTGTCATCCCGACGACAGTCGAGTGGATGCGCCATCGCCAGCGTGCCCATCGGGACGTCACACCCGCCTGTCCCCGCGCTCGGACACGCACCCCCGATCCCCCCTGATCGCGATCGCGATCCGGGTCTGTCACACCGGCTGCTCAGAACGCGTTCATGAGGCCACATCCGGCGCAGTGCGAGTCCAACGCGGAACCAGGGTAACCATGTTCGGTGTCGTGGCGTACAGGCGTATACAGGAGGACATGGGTATGTGTGCGTGATGATCGGGACAACGACATCGGGAAAAAAGAAACGCGCGCCTATAAACGGAAGAGAGGGGACCCAGGCGGCCAACGGTCATCGCGTGATGGCGATGCCACCCGATCGCATCTGTTGATTGTGGATGCTAGGGCGCCAAAATAGAAAATGGTCAAAAGGAGCGGTGTGGGTCGCGGTGGGCATGCAACATGATGGTGCGAAACGTGCTTCAAAAACTAAAAAAGTGAAAAAGGAGCGTGGGTGCGAGGGTATGATTCGTGCATGGGTGATGACGGGAACGTGCGGACATGAGTCAATGATACAAATGCGCGAATTAAATACTATGACACAATCGAAAAGCAAGAACGAGCGAGCGAGAGGATAGCGGCGCAGATACAACGTCCACATTTTTATACCGATGAAAAACCAATCGAGACAGTAGAAATCGAAGCATATGTGAGTGCATGCAGAAAAAATAACTCCAGGGAATGTCGAATGGAGGGCCCGGGAGTGCGACATACAATGAAATGCGATGCAAACAACAAGCCGTGCCTTGCGCGTATAAATATACGTATGCCGTCGTCGGCTCGTCGTCGTCAATCGTGGCTGCGTGAACGAGATGGAGGAGTCATCCCCCCCTGTGTGACAGACGTATCCAGGTTTAGGCCCCGCATGGGACAGCCACCATATCTCGCCCTAAACCCCATCTGGCGGACCTCGCTGTGGGCTCGGTTTCGTCGCTCATTGTCACGTCATCATCTTCGTGCGCCGAGACGATCCGCTCCAACTCCCTCGTCGCCGACAGAATCGCGATCGCGAGGCGCGGGCCCATACGGAGAATTTTCTCTCCCTCGGGAGAACTACGCATTCTTCCCTTGAGTGCCATGCGGTATAGATCCGGCTCCGGCTTCGAGCGTGGAAAACTCGCTCGTGGCGGTAGCAATTTCCGAGTCGGTGCAAGGGGCGAAGTAGTACGAACGTGGGGAACTGCGGATAAGGAGTGCGATTGGGACGCCGCACGCGTGCCGCGTTTCGAGAGAGACGTTCCGGTGGGCGACGAGGTGGGGGCAATGGTGAACTCGGCACGCTTACGGCCGAGTTTCGTGCCGTCCCGTTCCCGTTGCTCCTTGTAATGCAGACGAGCTTGGGATAGAGGAGCAACGCGGGGCGAAGGGGAGGGCGAGGACGTCATGTGGAGAAATGAGCCACCTTCAGAGTGGCTCTCGTCGTTATAGTCGGACAAGGAAAGGAATGATTCTGTGCGACGTAGCATCGTGCGGGACGCCTTTCGGGGCAGGGGTTCAGTGAAGGACGTGGTTCGCTTGCGTGGATTTGAGGGGGAAGGAGGAAGAACAGGAACGACGAGACGCGCAGGCATAAGTAGTGGGGAAAGAGAGTGAGACCGGAGGACGACCACAAAGGGACTTGATATCCTGTGGGCGAAACAAAAGCGGTGCCTACCGGGGCAGATGTGATCGGGGAATGATGACCAATCAATGCGATCACTGTCAACAAGGCAAGTGGTTCCCACACTGTCCACAGCTGTCTGACAGGATGGCGGAGCCTCCACCGCTGCGGCGGTGAAATGACCCACTAAGCTTTGATCCGACATCCGACATGAAATGAAGTCCCAACAAATCGACATTGTTGCGGTCCATTCGTAGACGCATTTGGAGAATAGAACGGTGGCGCTCCTATGCGAAATGACATTTGCTTTCTCGAAGGAAATGGACATGGAAGCCAACAACTTACCCCGCTCCTCCATAGCGTGGAAGGATGACGATACCCAGAAAAGCCAAATGAGCGAGAACTGAACGAGTCGTTAACCACGTCATTTGGGGCGAAATGAAAAACGTTCCAGGCCAAATGAACACGTCGTGAGCGATTACGCAAGGTTTCATTAGCTACCTTGTGTCTTCAAGGTCAAGTGGAAACAGAAAGCGCCTGAATGCAATAACATGTGCGACCTTGAGCATGCCACTCTCGGCGGAGCCACGGACAACGCTCATGCCGCCACCAGAGATACAAAGGAGAAAACAAACAAGACATCGTCTTTGTCTTTTGTTGTTCGCGTAATGGAACGGGTCACATGACCCAGACATGGCCTCGCTTGCCTCTCGCGTCCCTTATCGTGAGTCCAGAAGAACATTTGCTCGGCTTCGATGACGACCGACTGAAAACCGAACGCTAGTCCAAATTACCCCGCATGGCCTAGTATATTATACCGAGAAACCGGCCCGTCGCACCTTCTGGCTCCATCAGGTTCAGGTACATCGCAGTGATAGTCTCGGACGAAAGCCTGTAAATGACATCCTAACGCTACGATGACAAAAGCACCTCTGCTCGCTCAGAACCGACCTGCGCGGAGATTGCGGTTCGGTGTCAACGAAGTCACCGCGCTCGTAACTCCCAGCAGAACGTACCCACGATGGACACCCTTCTGTCTGCGAATGGGTAGACTACGTGATTGTCCAGGCAGCGCTATTGCGTACAGGTCAGTGCTTAGCGAACGCGCTTGGTCATGCGCTCACTACGTCGTAAACGGTTCCTGCAGGTCTCTAGTCACCCCACGGTCCTGTTACTACAACCGTCTTGCTGATTTACGCATCATTGTTCTCCTCTCCCTGTTGTTGTGTTTCCGCCACCGGTCCCACGATGTTGATCAACGATCGCGGGAGGCGCTCATGTGCGGTATCGCATTTTAAAAAATGCATGATGATCAACCATGGTTGCAAGAGAGTCAAGATCAGCGCCACTAACGACGGCTCATTCCATTCAGGTAAGCTACCAAGTGGGGATGAAAAATTGGCTGGTCAACACGGCACAGGTCGGTTCAATCTACCCCTTTGCGGAAATGAGCATGGCCTTGGAATTTGATCGGGCACGGGCCATCGGGAGATAAGTACCCCCCTTAGAATGGCTGAGCTTTGGAGATGTAAGGACTGCCGTTTTCTGTTTGATTGTGGAACAAGGCCAAAGGGAGGAAATAGACCGACTGGTTCTGATGCCTCCACGTTCACAACGGACGTCTCCGAGGCTTTGCGCCCGTTCCTCAGCCAGATATATTTCGATAACACGCTCTTCCCGGTTGATGCTAATCCAGAGCCAGTAAGCTTGGTCGCCGTTTCGTCTGTTTCACGGTATCCGTTGATGCAGACCGTATAGAGCGGTAGCGACGAGGTTAAATTTGGTGGAAGTATGCGATGCCTCCGACAATTTCACCAGGTTGCTCCAGGCAAGGCCATTCGATCACGAATGCTATGACCGTCGATTGGAGGCAATGGATGGGTGACCCATCAGCATAACGCAGTGTTGTGGGCTTCTCCGCTCGGTGTCAAAGGTAGGGGCCGAGAGCCCGACATGATGGACTCGGTCGGCCCAGATTTGGTTGTTGGTTCGTCACCGAAATCAAGCCAATTATCACGGCCGTGGTCGTCGATGCACACATTCATTATTATATTTTCTCCGACAGGTAACTGGCGCTTTAACAGACGATGACGATGATCGGATGTCACGGGAATGTGGCACCGAGTCCCAGATGCGTGTTTAGTTCCTTCTATATCTGGGATATGCTGGGTCAGCTTCTAATCACACGAAAGGGAATTGATTATGAACGTCAAACCCTTGATAGGTCATCAAGGCCCACCGCGATGCTTCTGGCTGGTCGTGTTGTCCAGGGGATCATCCGCACCAATACTCCGTACTCTGGACGGGAGTGCGCATGCCATTGTCAAACAGTTGATTCAGCATGGTACTTTCTCCAGGCACGATCACAACCATTGATGGTCGTACAGTCTATACGTACCGAGAAACTACCTCATGTGGTCTGATACTGCGCAGTTCGCCGCGTAAACATTTTATGAAGTGTGCCCAACATCATTTCCATCCGTGAACCTGCACAGCGCTCTACCGTCCACCAACCATGTTCATCTTTTTTCCTCTGATTGGTCTGATTTGAACTCATGCTGTGATAACTACTGAGTCGAAATGCGCCTCCAGGATTCGTCAAGTTGTTGAACTGCTGATGAAAGTTCGTTCTCTAACTTGGTTTCTATTCTTCCTCCTTCCAAAGGCACGCCGTTCAAGTCTCCTTCACTGTACTGATGCGGGATCACCTACGCCTCTGCACGATAGTTGGAGCTCTGTACTCTTGAATTAGTATACACGGCTCATTTCCGCTTGTACTGGTTACTTGAGTTCAGGTTCTGGATTGCTGGTTGGTAGCTCAAGCGGTCACCTTGATATGCATCACGTGATTTACGCCATTAACTTATCTCAAGTGGAGAGCGACTCGGAGGTCACGAAGTTGGAAACAACTACCTGAACTTGACTTCGATAATTCCACGGCTCTATTTAAACCTGGAAAGACCTGAAAATAATACGTCGGGATGCATATCCTACCCAGGGAACACGATAAACTCTTGCTCCATCAGGTACTGTCATATGGAATAGAAACTGGCTGGGTACATCATAACGCCCAGTTTGACAAAGACAGGCACCCTTGCCCAGAAGCGGCTCGCGCGAGGGTTACAGTTGAACATCAGCGAAGCCACCGCACTTATCGCTTCGCAACTGCAAGAGCGTATCCGCGATGGTCAATATTCCGTTGCTGATTTGATGCAGTATGGCAAGACCCTGTTGGGCCGTAGACACGTCCTCCCCGGCGTTGCTCCGAGATTACACGACATACAAGTAGAAGGAACCTTTGCGGACGGGTCAGTGCTCTCTGGTGCGTTAGTCGAAGACGGTGCTGAACGGCGCCATTCCAGGGTTTTCCTCGTGACCGTGCACGATCCCATCTGCACTGACGACGGCGACCTCAACGCAGCGCTTTACGGCTCCTTTTTTCCCGTCCCCCCTAGCAACGCGTTTCCGGTGCCGGATCCCACGCAGGATGATCCCGCGCGTCTTGCTGGCGCCATCATCGCAAAGAAGGAACGCATCGTGATCAACCGCGGTCGCGAAAAAATCAAAATCAAGGTCACCAACGGCGGCGACCGTCCCATCCAGGTGCGTCCCGCGCGCGTCCGACGTGTGCCGCTGCCGTTCCCACGACCCACAGGTCGGTTCCCACTATCCCTTTGTGGAGACGAACGCGGCGTTGGTGTTTGATCGGATTAAAGCGCTTGGGAAGCGGCTCGACATACCCGCTGGCACGGCGGTCCGATTCGAACCCGGCGATGTCAAGACTGTCGTTCTCTGCGCCGTCGGCGGCAACAAGGTGGTCCAAGGCGGGAACGGGTTCACCGCGGTCGTCGCGTCCAAGTCGGCGGCAGGCATCTCCGAGGACATCTGTCGGGGATTCGGACATCTCCCCGAGCCAGACGCGCGTCCTTACTTTGCGGAGAGAGATATGGGTCGCGAAGAGTACGTCTCCATGTTTGGTCCCACGGTTGGGGATCGCATCCGTCTCGGGGACACGAGCCTCTGGATCCAGATCGAACGGGACTCGGTAAGGCCAACCGTCGCTTTCGCCCGTTGAGTCGTGCTGAGTTGGCTTTCCCAGGCGTTCTATGGCGACGAAGTCAAATTCGGCGGTGGTAAGTCCACGAGGCTGATCGTTTTGCGAACGTTGCTTCCATTTGGACAATAGGTAAGACCATTCGAGATGGCATGGGCCAGGCGTCTGGGCGGACCTCCGCTGAGGCGCTCGACCTCGTCATCACCAATTGTGTGATCGTGGATTGGAGTGGTATCTACAAGGTAACGTGGCGTGTTTCCATGGGTTTTGTCCTGTTGATGGCACCCCAGGCGGACATCGGTGTTAAAGGTGGGATCATTGTTGGGATTGGAAAGGCCGGGAACCCCGACATGATGGACAACGTGGACCCAACATTGATTATCGGCTCGTCCACGGAAGTCATCGCCGGTGAAAAATTGATCATCACGGCCGGGGCACTGGACGCGCACGTTCACTACATCTGTCCGCAGCAGGTGACCGAATGCCTCGCCGTCGGCACGACGACAATGATTGGTGGCGGTACCGGTCCGTGTGCAGGCACGAATGCGACTACGTGCACACCGAGCCCCTGGCACATGAGGGCGATGCTGGCCGCGACGGACGGCCTTCCGATGAACTTTGCGTTCACGGGCAAGGGTAATGACTCTGGTCGAGAGGCGCTTGTGGAGATCGTTCGAGCTGGTGCAGCGGGGATGAAACTCCACGAGGACTGGGGGTCTACCCCGGTTGCGATTTCCAACTGTCTCGATGTTGGCGATGAGTATGATGTTCAGGTCAACATTCACACAGACACGTTGAACGAGAGTGGTTTCGTTGAAAGTATGTATTCTACGAACAGAACATCCTACGGCACTCATGTTCTCTAGCTACCATTGACGCTTTCAAGGGCCGTACAATTCATACGTACCACACCGAGGGCGCTGGTGTGTGCATTCCAGTGCGTGTGTCCCGCAGTGTTGATATATTCTACTAGGTGGCGGACACGCACCTGACATTATTAAAGTCTGTCAATATGACTATGTACTTCCGTCATCCACGAACCCTACACGTCCGTTCGCTGTCAATACCATCGACGAGCATCTCGACGTAAGTCGAAAACATATCCCTGCTGCATACGCCGTGTGCTGATCGCGCCATCCAAAAGATGCTCATGGTCTGTCACCACCTCGATAGAAACATCTGCGAGGACCTCCGGTTTGCGGAATCCCGGATCCGGGAGGAAACGATCGCGGCCGAAGACGTGCTCCACGACACGGGTGCGATCGCGATGATCAGCTCGGATTCGCAGGCGATGGGACGGGTCGGTGAGGTGACGGCGCGGACGTGGAAGACGGCGAGCAAGCTCCGGTCCATGCGGGGACCTCTGGCCGAGCTCGGCGATACGGACGGGTGTGACAACGGCCGCGTGAAGCGCTACATCTCCAAGTATACCATCAACCCGTGCGTCTCCCTCCGCGATCGTCCTGCACGAGCGCATTTACTGAGCGATGCGGTCGTAGCGCGATCACGCACGGGATCAGTCAATACGTCGGCTCGGTCGAAGTGGGCAAACTCGCCGACCTCGTGCTGTGGAAGCCGGAACACTTTGGGGCGAAACCGGAGATGGTGCTCAAGTCGGGCGTCATCGCGTGGGCCAAGGTACGCGCGCCCGGCGTCCGATCGGGTTCCCGACTGACGTCCCCGTGGCACCACAGATGGGCGACGCCAACGGGTCCATCCCGACCGTCCAGCCGTCGTTTGGCCGCCCGATGTGGGGCTCGCTCGCGTCGTCGGCGGCGCACAACTCGCTCGCGTTCGTCTCGCGCGTGTCGATCGAGAGCGGGACGATCGCGTCGTACGGCCTCGCCAAGCGTGCCGTGCCCGTCGTCGGGTGCCGCGGCCTGACGAAGCGTGACATGAAGTGGAACGACGCACTGCCGCAGATGTCGGTCGACGCGGAGAGCTACGAGGTGCGCGCGGACGGGGTCTTGATGGACATTGAGCCTGCGACAGTGTTGCCGCTTGGGCGGGCGTACAACATCTTTTGAAGCGAACGTGTCGAGAAGTGTGTTCGATACCTTGATTAGGGATGGGATAAGCGCCAAGACTTGGCCTCGAGAGCGCTAGGAATGAATGATGTATCAAGGGAATTGTAGGATTGCTTGTCCAATGTACTAGTATGTGACCGTTGTCCTGATGGATAAATGGAGTAGTGAGCTACGGAGTGTGGATCTAAGTACTACATTGCAGTTGAGTTTATCCCAAACGATACGAAAAAGCATAAAATAGCCTACAAGAACGGAAAACAAAAACAAAAAAAGGAAACACTGCTCACGAAAGTTGGGGTTATCGATACAGGTTATACTTGTTGCTTCTTCAATAAACGCTCACATCGCGAAACAGGGTCGCAGACGCGTTCCCGAGCAAGCCCTCGTCCGGCATTCCCAAGCCGTCCTCGTGCGTTATGTCATCACGCTGGGTAGCCGTCGCGCACGGTGCGCCCGCACGTGAGAACGTTACGGGCCCGACACCAGTGACCGCAGCGACCTCCTCCCAAAGACTTTTCTCCTCATCATCCATCTCGTACGCAAATGCTTCTCGGATGCGACCGGCAAGCGCAATGCGATCGTCGTCCAAGACGACGGAAGCGGTCGCAGCGCGGCAGGGAGGGGCAACGGATCTGTTGCGCTGAATCTGCCGGGTCTGCTGTTGCCGGCACCGGAACGCCAGTAGCCTCTTGCCGACCGAGTCCCGCTTGCACTCTAGGCAGTGCACGCAGGTGGTATCTAGATCGAACGGTTGATAGCCGTCACAGACCCTGCAAACACGGAGATGGGGGCGCAATGAGATTCAGATGTCCTGCGGCAGCGAAGGGGAGAAGGGCAAAACACTCACGTGCGTGCGCGCCTCGGCGGACACTTGAAATACCGGGGGGACGGATAGCTTGATGGGGGAGGCATGCGTATTTGATATGTCGGATCAACGGACAAGTCAAGTGCCGGCGTTGCGCGAAGCGGGCTCAACGGCGATATGATCTTGGGTGCGTGCTTGTTTCGCGTCGCATGACGCAGGAGGCGCTCGAGATCTTCCATCGTGACACCCTCGTGACTAGAAACTGGTTGCACCTTTGCTTGTGATGGAGGGTCCAACAAGCCTGCTTCGCCCTTCCATTTTGGGTGCCGCTGAGGGAGAGGCGGTGGACTGCGCCAAGTGGATCTAGGGACATCGTCTAGTTTCGTCACGGAAGAGTCCCGGATGTTTGACTTGAGTGGTGTGATGGAGACGACACGAGTCCGTTCCGCCCCTATGGGCGGCACGGCTTTTGTGGGTTCAGAAGCCTGTAACGGTTGTGACCCGACAGCCAAGGATAGTGACATTGAACCGTGGGGGAGTAGATCTGAAACAGAGCTACTGCGCCTGAGCTCGTGTCGGCGGGGTGTGAGACCTGGTGGCGGAGTGGGGTATAGCAACAAGTCGGTCACATCGACGGGCCCATGGGCCACCTTTGTTGGTCCAGAATCCGATCGCCAGAGCTCCCCCGGTGGCCGACGCACGGAGGGCAAGGAAGTGGAACGAGACCGAATGGGCTGAAGCAGGTTCTCGGATTTCCACCCGGATGTTCGGATAGGCTTGGGCATGATCGTCGTGGGCGCTGTAAAGACGGGATCCGCTGGGTGCCAGGTAGAAGTACGCTGAAGAAAAGGGTCACGTGATGCGTCATTCTCATCGGAGCTGTGCAGGCGACCACATTGCGATGCCTGTCGCCCCGCAGGATGAACGGTGCTGTGCAACGATCTGCCGATGCCTCGAGTTGGGACGGGGGGTGGCCATGAGCAGACAAGAGCATCGGAGGACCCGCCGCGTTGCATTCCGCAAAAACTACAACTCACGGGATGTTCCGGGAGCAGAATCCGGAGATCGGGGTGAGAGACTGGGGTGACAAGGGAGTGATACGACACGCAGTCGGTCGACTGGGCGTTCCGGGTGTACCTGTTCTCCAGGTCCGATGCAGACAACGGATCTAGTCGCATGCCAATGCAGTTCTAGCCGATGCATGGCCAAGGAAGCACCGCAACTCACTCAACGGAGCCCGTTTGGAAGGCTGCATGTGACAGGGCTTGGGGGTGAGCTGTGATAATTGATTCGCCTCGTGCTTTGGAAAGAGAAGTGGATTTTCGTCCTCGGTGCGGGGCCTGCCGGGATTGCTGCATGAGGCGGTGAAAGTGGGCGACGGTAGTGGGGAGATCATGTAGAATACAGGAAAGATTTGGCGCAGAAGGGTACAAGCTGGAGGTGGTTGATGAGATTGAGCTGGCGAGTGCCGTACGAAGCGGCGTATAAATGTAGCGAGTGTGGGTCATTTTGCACCGCTTGAGCCATGCGGAGCGAGCGCGTCGCCGACCGGTTCTGCCACTTGAATTGCCCGGGGAACCACCCAGTCGTCACCAGGGTGCCTTTCTGGATGCCCAGCAATCAAGCCAACAGCAAAGAAAACGCTCAATGCGTTCGACTTCTCGCCGGAAAACGCATCCCGCCATCGCATCTGAAAGGCACAAGAAAGGACAATTGAGTTCATCCGCTGACTCATCCACAGGGCCGTTGTATCACCATTTTATTGTGAGTGCTACATCTCAACAGAACATCAAGTATAAACGAGCAGTCACTTATGTGAAGGGATACAGCACTGCAGGCGGTCCAGAAGAACATGGTCCGAGAACCGAATCCAAAGGCCAGTGCCACCGGTGCGGTGGTTCACCGAAGCTCGAGTTCTAGGTAGTCCTGCAGTTCATCGATGGGGTGCAGGGCTGCGTCTATTGGATACTGCCTGGGAAATTCTCTCACAGAAAATGTCTCGATTCCCTGTGCTGCAGGCGAGAGCCGGTCGAGAGAAGTGTGTTTGTGAAGAGGAGAATCTGGCCATCCAAAACGGGTAGGGCTATGTGGGATAGGTGTTATGCACTGGAATTCCGCGCTACCCTGCGAGGCGCGCCAATTGGGATCAATCGTAAAGTAGATCGCGTTTTCATCCATGTTTTCTGGCTCAGGGATCATTTTAGGAAGTACCCGCTTGCCTCGTGACGACGGTGTCCTTGGTTCACATGCTTTTACGTCTCTAGTTGCCACTTGAAGGAGCTTGGGTACGGGAGGCTGAACTTCTCCCCCTGATTGCGTGGTCTGGTCTCCCAGATCCGGGGCGGATTTGGCTTGCCTCAGCCTTTTCTTCAGCCTGTCCTGCGCCATGGAACGCATCATTTCCAGTGGGCTTGTGACCTTCTTCTCTGAATCTCGTCTCCAGGTGAAGGGTCTGAATAAAGCAAGGTAAATTATGTTGCTTGAAACCCGGAGCAGTAGCCTTACCTTGCACTCAGGAATCCTGATCGCTTTCGTGCTGGAGTTGGGGGAGCTGTGCCCGTGCCACAGGGATCAGCAGAAGATAAGGCAAACGAAATGTTTTCAGGACTAGGTATGGCAATTGAAGCTGGGATCCGACGTGGGGCAGGATTTGGACCAAGGTGTCTCCTGCGGTGCGCACGCTTTCAGTCAATGGTCAACCAATTGTAGCAAAGGAAACACGAATGGAACTTACTGCGCTTAATCCTGCCCCATTCCAAAGTTCGTGCAGACGATCTAGTTCCTCGGCAGAGGGCATGTTCTCAGCCTTTATGGATGGAAGTGCTTTGTTCCGGTCTGGGGATGCTACCATCTGAGAAGGAGGCACGAGCCACTTGTCTTCGTCAGCTGATAATATCCTGCTAGCATCGATGTCAATAGTGATGATTGGAGGTAATTTATTTTTTCCTCTTGGACGAGTCATGGCAGAAATCTGCATTTGTGGAGCGGACGGCGAGGGGAATGGCTGAGAGATGACGAGCTTGCAACTCTTTTATACCCATAACTTGTGGACTGATTTCTGACATCTCCATTGTTGCCAAAGCGTGATTAACTGTGGACGCGTCCGCTTTGCCTACCACAGCCGAGAACGTCTGTGGCGGCAGACGCGTTGGTCACGTGCAATTAATATTTCCCATGCTACTAGCTAGTAAAGGCCTGCTTGGCACTAGTACTATTAGATTCTAGCCCCTCTCGTGTCCTTCACGGGATACTCCAGTACTACTGCCAGTATTTTTGGAAAACTCGAATTGGGCCACAAGTTACAACGGGTATTCGGTGCTGGGATCCCGAAGGGGTTAATTACTTACATAAGGTGACAGTACTGACAAAGACCACGTCGGAAGAAAGAAAAGGTTCAATGTCAAGGGAGGCGTATTACAGACTTGAATTCATGGCAATGACTTTTCCCTGGACACAACCGCATCTTACAATGTGAGTCCGTGATTCATGATTATTCGGCGTGCTCTAAAACGCGAGCTTCACGCAGCTGTGCCGCGGCACTACAAGCACACACGTCCGAAACGATGCTAGCTCATGGATAGCCGTGACAGACACAATTATACGTTCGGCTGAATTGTGGGGATCATCCCCATATCCGAGTCTAGAACCACGCTTTCATCATGTCATTGCGGACGCCAGATGAAGGGATGCCATTGTTTGCGAGACCAGGAGCAGCGAAAAAGATGAATGTCATGCCTTAGCGTCAACCCGCTATCATCGTGTTCCTTCAGTTTACGGAGCCCCCACCGCTCAAGACATTATCCTTTCATCCCACAGCTCTTTCCCGGTCCCCTATTGAACTTATATCTTCTCATATAAATTTACTCCCTTTCAAGTTTATACGGAATATCGGTATTATGAATGGAGATGAATCTCAGGTCAGCCATCATGCGGGACTACCGGTACATTCCTCCAGTTTCTTACTCAGATCCATGCACTAACTTCGCTCCCTAAACACCGTAGAATTCTGTGTTCTTTGCTGTAGAACCCCCCACTGTCTTGCACTAGAGCCGAGTATCGGACCATGTTGGCAGAAAGCCTATGTACAGCATGCCCCCAGATCGACTTCCAAGCATGACTTGCCCGTATCAGTTCGTTACCTGCCATCGACGCAGTGATGTCCGAATTTACAATTATTTGGCTTGACAAAGCACGACTATGTATGTCCCCGGGACGCTCGCAGTTCAACGTTCGGGTTTCAGTTGTCACTCAACATTACTACCACGAATCCGTCGACTACTACAATTGAAGGAAGCGATATATGTGGTCGAGGGAGCTCCATCCCGGCGAACTATCCGCATTAGACTGCAATCGCCTGGCCAGACTGCACGGACCCGTCTAACGCATGCACGAGCGTCGGCTTTCTATACGCGTGACGGACCTTCGAAATGGCATGGCGGCTACAGGTCCACCAAGCGATTCTGGAATCCCGGAATCCCAAAAACATAAAATGTTATCATAATCGTATGTCAGCATCCAAGTTACGACGTTGTCGAATGACTCGTACTAACATGATTTTCTGCATCAGCTCGGACTGCGAACCCGCAGTGCGCAGTCCATCTCGCTCGGAGCTATGTTACTGTACATTTCATTTGTGTGTTCATATTGCGATACAACGACCTGAGCCCTGTCCAAAAGTGAGTAACATTTACATAAACCTCGGAGATGATGCTTGAATGTAAGCGAGACGGATGCGATCAAGGGGCCCAGCCCCTCTCCGAGTCGGCTTCGCTGCACAACGTCTTCTCTTGACTAGTATGATCCGAGTGGCCAAAGACACTTCTTCTGACGAACTGGGATTACTTTTACGGAGGTGACGAAACTCGGGTCGGTGATTATTTAGAACTGGTGGCTTCAAGACGTTTCACGATTTTCGAAACCAGTCCCACCTAATCATGTCCCCACTCGTACAGACAGCAGACCAAGAAATGGAGCTGTTACGACCTCAGAAACGGAAAAAAGGCAGGACGACATTGCCCTGGCGTCAATTCTCTATTATTTTGTTCCTTCAGTTCGTAGAGCCGCTCACCTCTCAAGTTATCGCTCCGTTTGCCCCACAGGTTCGTCCTTCCTGTCTTATGCCCTCTCATGCGAATTGCCCTCCTCCTCAAGCTGATACGCGACATTGGCATCACGAATGGTGATGAGACTCAAGTTGGATATTACGTAGGACTGCTGGTGTGCCCTTACGATTTTTCTCTCATATCTATGTACTGATTCCACCGCACGTCGTAGTATTCCTTGTTTTTTGTAGCGGAAGCGCTCACTGTATTACATTGGTGTCGATTATCCGACCATTTCGGCAGGAAACCCGTTATCCTGACTGGCTTATTCGGCTTGTCTGTTTCCATGTACTGTTTTGGTCTGTCAAAGACCTTCTGGGAATTGGTGATCAGGTACTTCTCCTGCTGCATCCCTGCATTGATGATCCCTTAAAGTATTTATGTTTATGTAGCCGATACCTCAACGGTGCTTTGAATGGAAACCTAGGCGTCATGAAAAGCATGATGGTGGAAATCACAGATCCCACAAATTTCGCACAGGCATATGCTTACATGCCTATTGCTTGGTCCAGTGGTGGTAGCTTGGGGTCAGTTATTTGCTGAATTATCGAGTTGTTTTGTTCGTTTGGCCTTACACGATACTGACAGTCCCTACGTGGGTGGCTGGTTATCGAATCCCACTGACCGGTTTCCGGACATTTTTGGTAATTGGAAGTTTTTCAAGACGTATCCTTACTTTCTGGCGTGTGCTGTTCCTGCGACGTACACTGCTGTCGCTTGGCTTGTTACATTCCTGTTCTTAAAAGAGGTTGGTGCGATGACTATACATGTCGATCATTCCCTGCTGAATGTAGTTGCTAGACTCTTCCTCACTGTGTCCCGCTTGGTCAGATAATCATGGCCAAGTTCAGACCAAATTATCTGGTCAAAAGTATGCCATCCGCGCCCGATTCGTTCAGCGAGATAGAAATACCCGGGCCACACGACGAGAATATCGAAGAATCTGGGGAGGAATATGAAACTCCACTACCACTGCGCGCGCTCTTGGTTCCACGTGTGCTCATTGCGGCAGGAAACTACGCAGCTTTCTCCCTAGCTGATATTGCACTCCGAACCATACGACCAGTTTTCTTTGCAACACCCATAGAGCTCGGAGGGCTCAGTCTCGATCCACCACAAATCGGCAATATTCTCTCCATCTATGGTGTAATCAACGGATTAGTCCAAATTTTTTTTTTTGCAGATTTGCATGATCGTTTTGGGTCTAAAGCTATATACTCCACTGCTTTGACTTCCACCATTCCACTTACTCTTACATTTCCATTGATCAATGCTCTTGCTCGAGTTCAGGGCTTGAGTTGGTTTGTTTGGTGCTTGGTCGGAGCACACCTCGCGCTGTCGATAGTATATTATATGGGGTATTGTGAGTCTCTTCTATTAATTGCGTGTCTGCGTTACTCACTGACAAATGCTTAGCTTGCCTATACGTCTATATCGCCGCAGCCACACCCAATAGAGCTTCCCTCGGGGCCACCAACGGCATCGCTCAGGTCCTTGTTTCGATCATGCGGGCAATCGGGCCCGCCGCGACCACGTCCATGTTTTCGATTTCCACCAAAACTCCGGACCTTGCGTGGCTCGTGTATATTTTTCTATTCGCCCTTGTTTGCATCAGCATTCGAGCATCATTGCTGCTACCGCGTAAGGTATGGAATAGTGGGGGGATGGACTGATCTGACCGGGCAGGGATCATGTTCCGGCACACGCCCTATGAACCCTCTTCCTGCTCGTCTGCTAGACGTAGGAAACAGCACTATTTAGTATTCTTTTTTTAGAAAGAACGATATATAGTGATTGACGCTGTGCTTGCCTTTTGATGTCAACATTGCCTTGTGCCACCCATGACACATGATGTACTGTTGAGTCGTTCCGATCTAATTGCGATCGAACTTTATTTTATTTTTCTGCTTGTCCTCTCGACATAATGTGGGCCATTCAGCATTCTTCGTTTGTGCAAATCGTTTCGTCGTGAACGGTCATTAGTGATCAAGGATTCGGGACGATCTAATCACATTTAGAATTCTCGAATTGCATCGGTATAGTGATAGACAATGACTGGTGGCTGAGTGACTGAAAATCAAACAGCAGTACTGAAAGGACAAAGAAACGACTCTGGAAGCGGGCTCCCGTGATAGGCCCCTAAATTCATAACAAAACTCCGAGCCTCGGCCCTGGACACAACTACACCTCCCACTACTCACGACTGGAATGCGTACTAGCCAAAACACAAGCCTCCGGGCCAGCAGCTGTTCGTATAGTTATTCTTTAATAAGTCATTCTCATCTCGCGCTCATCCTCGGGCTGGGTAATATGGTGTTCCATCACCATCCATGACGACCGCTGATTTCGTCTGGAGCTAGCCTCATTCAGCGGCAGTGTCCCGTGTCCCAACCCGTGCCCAAAATAAGCAAACCCGCTATAAAACTTCGGAAGCATTAATGTGCTTTCACCTGGTGGCGTCCCCTCGAGCACAAACATTCGACTCGGTTTTCCATACACGGATCTAGTCAGGATTTGGCCTGGATGAACAAGCCTACTAAGCTTAATATCTAATATCTAACGTGTACCCGGCGTGTCGCGGTGCATATTTTTGGTTAGGCTGAGAAGGAAATTAGCGTGGAACTCGTGGAATTCATGATAACTTAAGACGCCGACACAAATGCGCCATTGATTGGCTATGTTGAGGGACAGCTTCTCCCTCTTGAGCCCCCGAACCGCTCTTTTGAATGAACCACCATGTCCCTGCGGTGGGCAGATGAGGAGACTCGAGTACCGTTGTCGCAGGTTCAAGAACAGAAAAAGGGCAGGACACCATTGCCCTGGCGTCAACTCTCTATCATTCTGTGTCTTCAGCTTGCGGAGCCACTCACCGCTCAAGTCATTGCTCCATTTGCTCCGCAGGTAAGTATGTCCTGGTTCCCTGTAACCCTACATTGGCACCCTTGAGCTGGTTCGCCTTACGTAGCTGATACGGGACATTGGTGTTACGAACGGTGACGAAACTCAAGTCGGGTATTATGTTGGCCTTTTGGTACGTCACGTATTTACGATTTCTCGTCGGAATCAACAAGTTGATCTTGCTCTTTGGGCTCCAAAGCACTCCTTATTTTTCGTTGCAGAAGGGCTCACTGTGTTATATTGGAGCCGATTATCGGATCGTATCGGCCGGAAGCCTGTCATTTTGACAGGCCTGTTCGGCTTGTCTGCTTCGGTATACTGCTTTGGTTTATCGAAGACCTACTTGGGATTAGTGGTCAGGTATTTGCCCTCATCGTCGCACATTTTTTTATCAATGATAATATCCATATTCATGTAGCCGATCTCTCAGTGGCGCCTTGAATGGAAATGCAGGCGTCCTGAAAAGCATGATGGTAGAAGTCACAGATTCCACAAATCTTGCACAGGCATATGCTTATATGCCTATTGCCTGGTCCACTGGTGGTACGCTAGGGTCAGTTGTCTGTCACGCATTTTGCGGTTTTGCTCATTTGACCGTACACAATACCACACGTAGCGCTTACGTGGGTGGTTCATTTTCAAAGCCTGTGGATCAGTTACCGGACGTATTCGGAGGTTTGACGTTTTTTAAGACGTATCCTTATTTCTTGGCGTGCGCTGTTCCAGCGACGTTTACTGCGGTTGCTGGGCTCGTCACATTTTTATTTTTGAAAGAGGTGATTGATCATGCAGTTCTGTCATCGCTTGGCTGAATACTCCGAATCAGACACGTCCTCATTGTGTCGGACTTGGTCAGTTAATCGCAGTCAAGTTCAGCCCAAATTTTAAAGTCAAAAGAATACCCTCTACGTCTGAATCGTTCTGCGAAACGCTGCAGGACGAGAATATAGAGGAGCATAGGCAAAAGGAGGTTCCACTACCCCTGCGTGCGCTCTTGGTACCACGTGTGCTCATTGCGGCAGGCAACTATGCAGCTCTTTCCCTACTAGAGATCGCATTCCGAACCATGCTACCAGTCTTCTTTGCGACGCCCATAAAGCTTGGTGGGCTCGGTCTCGACCCACCGCGAATCGGCAATATCCTCCTCATTTTTGGTGTCATGAACGCTGTGTTCCAAGCGTTTTTCTTCCCTGGTTTTCATGATCGCTTTGGGTCCAAGGTTACATACTTCGCTGCATTGGCTTCCACCATCCCTGCTATTCTTGCTTTCCCGTTCATTAACGCTCTTGCTCGAGCTCAGGGATTGAATTGGGCCGTTTGGTTCCTGGTCGGAGCACAACTTGCAGTGTCGATGGCATTGTATATGGGATTTTGTGAGCCTCGTAGACGATCCGCGAGTTTGCGCAACTCACTGACACATCTATAGCGTGTATATCTATCTATATCGCCGCATCTTCTCCCAATCGGGCATCCCTTGGGGCCACCAACGGCTTCGCTCAGGTCCTTGTCGCGATCGTGCGTGCGATTGGACCCGCCACAGTCACGTCCTTGTTTTCGGTATCCATGAAATCTCCGGGGTATGCGTGGCTAGCATACTATTACTTATTGGCATTTGCTTTCGTTAGCATCGGCGGCTCCCTATTATTACCACGCAAGGTTTGGGGTTAGGAAATGGACGTTGTGACTGAGCATGGCAGGATCTGGCATACGTTTCGCGGTCCCTTTTTCTGCTTGTTTTTTGTACCTCGGATTATTTAGCTTTCCTTTCCTTTTCTTTGTGGGACTCCTATCTTGTAGCGATTGATTCTGTCTGATTGTATTTAACATTTACAACATAGATTCAACATAGATTAGTACATTACAGCCATATGCAATACCTTTGGACATCTTGTAAGATCGTCACTCAGATCTGATCGGAATCGAATACAGCACCAAAGAAAGGCTGGGACGAAAAGGAACCTCAGACAATGGTGGAAGCACCTGGGGCATCTGGTATGGAACTTTCTTGAGTCGCAATTGCTTTAACCAGAGATGCGGTAGCCCAGTAACCCAGATGCTTCAACCGATCCACTAGGAAAGCAAGTGATCGTGTAATGGTCACCTCTCAGCTGTGAACTAAGTGAAGATTGCACTCGCCGAAACGGACAAGATAGGGTAGTAGTTGTCGAGTTTGCTAAGGACGACTTCCAAGTCGCAACCTGCTAGCTGCTAGTAGATGTACTACGTGTTGCGTGAGAACCAGCTTGGCAACGCCGCCACAGTCAGCCATGAAATGGAACCAATCCTCTAGTACACCCAACTACTGCACCGAGTCCTATCGCACCATGAAAGACCAGGCATCGGCACCAGAAATATCCCAGTTTGACCCAAAGGTCGTCACCAGAACGCACTACAATGAGCTTGAGCGATATCTCGCAACCTACCTCGCCAAATGTCTGTGCGACATCCCGTCTTTTCGTCGGCTGTTGCAAGCCTTACATCGGTCTTGCAGCTCCGGCGAATTCTCGCTTAACTGCGCGTCAAAAACTCAGTCGACTTACGAAGCAGCAATTCCAAGAACTTTCCACTGATGTATACGATGAACTCATACGCAGGAAGATGAACACGCCAGAGAACCAAAGTACGTGGTGTTAGCGGATACCATCAACTCGCGACGCCCACCCATTCTCGGACCTAGTGCCCTATTTGCCTGTCTGCGATGAGTTTCATCCAAAGCGCAACCAGGCCCGACAAAAGCTGGCCACCCTTCTAACCGCTCGGTTCGAAGACTTATCTTCCGATGTTCATTTCGAGCTATCGAGGCGGTATCCCGAGCTCAAAGACAAGGTTGGTGGTGTTCTGGGCGTACTTCACTTTCCTAATTCGCCAGAATCTCATCTGACAGGGCGACGCTGGGATGCCTCCCGTCGGGTCTCCAGGATCAGCATACGACGACATGCCTTCGCCTGAATTCCACGCCTCGCTACGATTGGATGCGTCCACCCTTCCTCTAGTTTCTCGGATTGCACGTACCTCAAACGAGGGAGGGGGCAACAGTGCTAGTCTACTGGGCGGGCCCCCTCCGGACGGGTTCGTGAGACATCGGCCGAGCGACGACGAGATGCCACCCCGACGCAGCGACAACGCTTATGGATCAGATACCAACCCTTTTGGTCCTCCAACGCAACCCTTTCAAGATCGAGTCGCGCCTAGCCTGATTCTAGATTTCGATCACCGGCCGAGCGCATCAGCCAGCATCCACAGCGACTCAACGGATGACACCGTCATTTTGCGTGGGGAAACTGAAACTAGCGCATACACCTCAGCGTTGGGTGTAGTTAACTACGGCAGTGTGCACTGGCGGAGGGGGAGTGTGAAACGAGGATGACCATGGTGACAAGTCAGATGTACGTATCAAGAGCCTAAAGTGAGAGCAAGTTGTTTGCCCATTTGT
This sequence comes from Tylopilus vinaceipallidus, assembly GCA_038089215.1. Taxonomy (NCBI): domain Eukaryota; kingdom Fungi; phylum Basidiomycota; class Agaricomycetes; order Boletales; family Boletaceae; genus Tylopilus; species Tylopilus vinaceipallidus. The sequence continues at coordinate 26,894 of JBBPKK010000179.1, forward strand.
TCTGTGCTCGTCAACAACCGCAGATACTTTGATTCCTTGTAAATGGTAGGATCGTGGCGCACCAGTCAATTTTACTACATTCCCGGCCCACATACGGTAGACCCTGAAAACTGAATTATTCGACATCCCCCGGCTTCAATGACAAACATGTTAGGCCTCAGTGGATTGATTGATGATGCTCCGACGCAAATCCGAGTCACTGGTGGAAATCCTATCATTCTCGTAATAGTGTACCGGCTCGAGGATTCTAAAGGAAAGCGAGCCCAAAGAAAAACTTGCTATGCATGCAAGACCAATTAGCATAGATTAGGCGGCAGGTAACCTCTGAAAGCAAAATCGGTGGACGCGTCACGTTTGGCCTGCACCAGGCCAGTTCCACATTGACAGTGAAAGTTCTATTGTCTATCATAACTGCATCGCGTGTCCACAAGGTACTACTGTACTATAAAGCTGTTCGGAACCAAGCCGGTATGTTCCACTATTCCAAATCATCAGCCTACCAGCTCATCATTTCCATTGGGTCTTCCCCTCGCCCAATGACCACTGCGACGTTGACGGCACGCGCCGATGCCACAGAGAATATAATAAAGCGGACGCACCAAGGTTCGCACGAATCACGAACATCAATGTACGTGCTTCCCTTCTGATGTTTAACAGCCCATTCGAACGTTAATCGCTATCCGTACCCGTACAGCACAATGTGGCGGATTGGAAACCCATCGCAGATGCCAAGGTCGTCGTCCAGGTCCGCACTATGAGCAACCCTTCATCTATCAAGAAGTCGGCCTCCAACCGCCACCTGGGCGAGACCCACACCTACCCCCGTGTAGAGGGCGCGATGGCACATGATCTGGCTGGGGGGCAGAGGCTCATACATGACCTTGCTGACCATGTCTTGGGCCACATAGTGTCGACAGCGCTAGCGAGAGACATTTCGCGGGACTCCGCCATTACCAGTGTCATTGAAGTTATCGGGACGATCCCAACACTCTCCTCGATGAGGACGTTGATGATGCCACCACAGCTGCATACGGCTGGACTCAGAGGAAGCGAAATCTGCGGATATGAGAATGATGGAGGGGGGACGTATTCATTCCGGTGGACCACCTTCCCAGAGGAACCTCTTCGAGAAGAAAAAACTCGTCGACTTCCCTCAATAGCATCGCCGACACAGCCTACAAACTCGTGAAACCCAGCCTTGCTGTAGCGGGTGCGAAGCGGCGTCATCGATGTGCGGCCCCCAAAGCAAGCATCAGGCTGTGCCGCTCTCGCACGAACCAGAGGGAAAGGACACGAGACCCGACTTTTGTTTTGTTGCCCATAGAGGCGTTCGCGGAGGATGGCGAAGAAACATTCGGCGACTTCGATGAACAGTACATCGACTTCACCACTTTGCGATTGGTTGGGGAGTCTAAGACAAAGGACTCGGCCCGCAGCGACCGAACAGACGGAACGATACCTGCGTTGACTGAAACAGGCTCAGCTACATTTTTGGATTGAATCCCGATTTGGGTTGCAGGGGGGAAACCCATACTCCCTTAAAACACATGCTGGTGGGCCTATCTCGAAGGGGGATGTTAGTATTGTGAGGAGTCAACTGTACCAGCATTCCCCGACTTCCACGCAGTGGAGGAGGGTTCTTCCCAGCCAGGCACATCCAACCCTCTGTCAAAGCGATTGTAGTCACCAAATCTAGAAATGACTTGTTTGACTTTATTTTAGTTCAACCTCAGCATCTGGTACAAACTACGCGCTTGATACATCATGTGAGACGACTTCAATCCTGCTGGCGGCGACGATGACAGCCTAACTGACACACCGGGGATAGTGTCATTTTTTTGAGTGATTATAGTACAATGAAAATAACAAATAATTGTATAAAATTTTCCTATTCACATTTTCTCATCATCAAAATTTGAAATATCACCAGGATAATGACATTTTTTGGGTGATCATCGCCAAATATTTCAAATTTTGATGATAAGAAAATGTGAATAAGAAACTTTTATACAATTATTTATCATTTTCATTGTACTATAATCATCCAGAAAATATCGTTATCCCCGGTGTGTGACTGAGTATTTGGTGCCAGAGCACCGCTACCGATACCAAATAAGTGCGTGTACTTATGTAACGCGAAGATGCCCGTCTCTTAATGGACTGGTCAATTGAGTGCAACCGAGGCGGAGGCGATTATGGTGATCGGCTAGGTTGCGAGAGTTCTTCCTTCCATCCACTGATCCAACACTGTCGGGTTTTTCTGACGAGTTATCATGTCTTCCCACATGGAAGATGATGAGGAGGCGCCATTCCTGCAAGGTCAAGAACAGCAAAGAGGCAAGACACCGTTACCCTGGCGTCAATTTTCCATCCTGCTGTTCCTTCAGCTCGCGGAGCCGTTCACCTCGCAAGTCATTGCTCCGTTTGCCCCACAGGTATGTCCCGGTACTCTATTGTTTATCACACCCACAGACACCCTTGCCTTTCAAGCTAATACGGGATATTGGTATCACGAACGGTGATGAAACTCAGGTCGGTTATTATGTAGGACTACTGGTACATCCATTCGATTTCTCGGTCATACACATATAGTGATTTCGCTTTCCAGCATTCCTTGTTTTTCATGGCTGAAGCCCTCACTGTCTTACACTGGAGTCGATTATCGGACCATATTGGCCGGAAGCCTGTCATCCTGGCAGGCTTGTTTGGCTTATCTGCTTCCATGTATTGCTTTGGTCTATCGAGGACCTTCTGGACATTGGTGATCAGGTACTTTCTTTGTTGTCTTGCGTTGTATTGGTAACATGCATTGTCACGCAGCCGATGTCTCAGCGGCGCCCTGAACGGAAACATAGGTGTCATGAAAAGCATACTTGTGGAGATGACTGATTCCACCAATCTCGCGCAAGCATGTGCTTGTCTGCCCTTGCCCTGGTTTGGTGGTGCTAGCTTGGGGTCAGTCACTTGTTGCTGTATTCTTCGGTTTTGCTCACTCGAGCGTATGTGTAGCGCTTACGTGGGTGGCACGTTATCAAAGCCCGTTGAACGGTTTCCGGAAATTTTTGGGCGTTGGGAGTTTTTCAAGACTTACCCGTATTTCTTGGCGTGTGCTGTGCCCGCAACATTCACGGCTATCGCCCTACCTGTTACGTTCCTATTATTGAAAGAGGTTGGTAATACGAACCTATGTCGTTCTCGTTGCTTGGCTGAATATAGTCATCAGACTCTTCCTCACTGCGTTCCACTTGGCCAGCTCATTATGGCCAAGAAACCCGCAGTCAAACGCACACCGTCCACTCCTGACTTACCTAGCGAAACACTACAGAACGAGGGTGTCGAGGAGTCCGTGACAGAGGATGAAACTCCACTACCTTTGCGCTCAGTCTTGGTGTCACGCGTGCTCATCGTATCAGGGAACTATGCTAGTATTTCCCTGCTAGACATTGCCTTCAGAACTTTGCTACCAGTTTTCTTCGCAACACCCATAGAACTTGGAGGGCTCGGTCTCGATCCGCCACGAATCGGGAATATTCTCTCCGTCTTTGGCGTGATAAACGGGTTGTTCCAAGTATTTGCCTTCCCGTATTTGCACAACCGCTTCGGTTCCAAAGCCGTGTATTCCGTTTCCCTGGCGTCCACCGTTCCCATAATTCTTGCCTTTCCGTTAATGAATGCTGTTGCCCGGGCGCAGGAACTGAGTTGGATCGTCTGGAGCCTGATCGGAGCACAGCTTGCGTTCATGATGATAATGCTGCTAGGGTTTTGTGAGTGTCATCTATTGGTCCGAGTATCCGTTGCTTACCAAAGCATGCATAGCGTGCATATTCATCTATCTCACAGCATCTTCTCCTAACCGGGCCTCTCTCGGTGCTACCAACGGCTTCGCTCAGCTCCTTGTCTCAATCATGCGTGCGATCGGGCCTGCCATGTCTACGTCCATGTTTTCGATTTCCATAAAAACGCTAGCACACGCGTGGTTTGTGTACTATTATTTACTGGCCCTTACTTGCATTAGCATTGGCGCTTCTTTGTTGTTACCACGCAAGGTATGGGGTCGAGAAACGGATTGATGTCACCGGATATGAGTCCAGTTCTGGGTCACACTTTACATCCGTGTTTGCTAGTGGGCTGGTTCTGTTTATTACTTTCCACTTGTATTACTGTCTCGGAGTGTTTCAGCAACCCGACCATCTTTCGTGTGATATTGGGAACTGCATGGCTACGATGGTATGGGTGTTGCCTAGCTGCTCAAGGCATTCCTGTATAATAGGAGCATGTGGAAGAGCGTTGAGCGCTCAGCGTTAAAACTCCGATAAACTCGGCTAATTCGTCCACCCAAGGGTCGTCGCATCCTTTGGACATCGCTACAAATGGCGCGACGAGGGGTCGGGAAATGCGTGCAGCGTTTTCTGCCAGACATAGCAAGCCCGGGTGCCAGTGGGGCGTGAGCTGCGAGGGCGGGTGGGACCGGCCTGCTGGGATGCCTGAGGGGCGCCGAAAACGGACCAGTCCGGGGGCGCGGGAAGAAGAGCACGTGCGCCGCTTACTAGTATGCTCATGTTCTGCGGCGCTGCTCGTGCCTCGCCACACCACAGACCTCCACACCGCCACGACTGTCTTCTCAACACCCTCCTCAACGGGCTCACCCCCTTCCCGTCGTGGATGATCAGAGACACTCTCTAACTCGTGACCTTCCCTTCAGTCCGCTCTGCACCATGGTTTACGGCTCGGCGCCCCGAAGTGACAGAGGGCGAGCATACCGCTAAACTTCAGCCTGTTCGGTTCCGAGGCGATTATAGGGATGGGCCTTGGAGGGGTCGCTCTTCTCCCCAAACCACACTTTTCTCACGTACCACCATGTTCTCGCCGCAGGTGGACGAAGAGACGCCATTGTTGCACCAGCAACAGAAAAAGAGCAGGACACCGTTGCCCTGGCGTCAATTCACTATCATCCTGTTTCTTCAGCTCTCAGAGCCACTCACATCGCAAGTCATCGCTCCGTTTGCCCCGCAGGTTTGTCGTGGTTCTCTCATGTCCGATGCTATCTCGCCCCAACTGCCTGCCATTCAAGCTGATACGGGATATCGGTATTACTAACGATAATGAAACTCTGGTCAGCTATTATGTAGGGCTACTGGTACGTTATTGCAATCCCCACACGGACCCACGTGGTGGTAATCTCACTTTCTGAGCGCCTAGCTCTCCGTGTTTTTTGTTGCAGAAGCCCTCACTATGTTGCACTGGAGCCGCTTATCGGACCGCATTGGTCGAAAGCCTGTCATCCTGACGGGCTTACTTGGCTTGTCCGTTTCAATGTACTGCTTTGGCCTATCGGAGACCTTCTGGGGATTGCTGCTCAGGTACGTCTTGTCGTGTACTTTTATGAATCGCTCCTCGGAGTTTCAATGTGCATGTAGCCGCTCCCTCAGTGGTGCCTTGAATGGAAACATAGGTGTCATGAAAAGTGTCATGGTGGAAATCACGGATTCCACAAATCTTGCACGAGCGTATGCGTTCATGCCCCTTGCCTGGTCCGGCGGGGCTACCTTAGGGTCAGTCATTTACTGTAGTGTCCTTTTGCTTTACTTATCCGGGCGTACACAATATGGGCAGTCCGCTTGTGGGCGGCCTGTTATCAAAGCCCGCTGAACAGTTTCCAGACACTTTTGGGAATTGGCAATTTTTCAAAACGCACCCTTATTTCTTGGCGGCCGCATTTCCCGCTACGTTTGCTGCCATTGCTTGGCTTGTCACGTTCCTTTTTCTGAAGGAGGTTAGTAAAACGAATATACATTTCAGTTGCCGTGTCTGAATGCGGTTATCAGACTCATCCTCGCTGTGTTCCGTTTGGTCAGTTAGTCAAGGCCAAATTGAGCCCGAAATTTGAGGCCAAATCCATACCATCTACGCCCGATTCGTGCAGCGAGACATTTCAGGGTGAGGCTACCGAAGAACCTAGGAATGGTGATGATACTCCGCTACCCCTGCGCGAGCTCTTGATACCACGTGTACTCATCGCGGCAGGGAACTACGCAAGTATCTCCCTATTGGACATCTCATTCGAGGCTGTGCTACCAATTTTCTATTCGACGCCCATAAATTTTGGTGGCCTCGGTCTCGACCCCCCACAGATCGGCAACATTCTCGCTATTTTCGGTGTGATAAACGGATTGCTCCAAATATTTTTATTCCCGGATTTGCACGAACGCCTTGGATCCAAAGCTATTTATTCAGCCGCTTGGGTTTTCGCCATTCCGATGATTCTTGTTTTTCCATTAATCAATTCTGTTGCCCGGTCCCAGGGATTGAATTGGATTGTTTGGTTCCTGGTCGGGACCCAACTTGCACTGTCGATGGTAGTGTATGCGGCATTCTGTGAGCCTCGTTCATCAGCGATATGCGCACGCTGCTTACGGACGCTTCCTTAGCTTGCGTATTCATTTATATTGCAGCTGCTTCTCCCAATCGCGCATCTCTCGGCGCCACCAACGGCTTTGCCCAGGTTCTTGTCTCGATCATGCGCGCTATCGGGCCCGCCATGGCCACGTCCATGTTTTCGATATCCATCAAAACCCCGGCGCACGGGTGGTTCGTGTATTATTATTTACTCGTCCTCGTCTGTATTGGCATGGGCGGTTCACTATTATTACCCCGAAAGGTCTGGACTCGGTCGATGGCCTGACCGCGCCAGTCGAGCTTTACGAACTCTTCGCGATCACTTTCTTGTCTGATGTTGGAACATGACCAGTACTAGTGTTGAGTTTTATTAGCATGTATATCGATACCACCTTCTTGACACCCACGATCGTCGCTCTGATCTCCTTCAAGGCACAATACAGTCTTTGTTTCACCGTGCTATCGGATTGCTTTGGTGCATTTAACGCGATGCTTTGGGTGATACTGATATTCAGCTCGCAAAAACAGTTGATCGAATGCCATGATTGTACGGGCAGGAGTAGCGCTGGTAAACTGTACAAGTATGACCTCCCCGTGCAACGAACAATGATTATTCCTTGAAGTCTGTCTAGATTTACGTGACACATTCCCAAGGCCATATTCATGCGCATGTGTCCGGGCGCACGAGTCTGGCAAAGACGATCATGTCAATGGCTGCTGTAGGTATAGCTTCGTGGAGATAGTAAGAAATTGATTTACAGCTCGAATACCTTCGACACGAATGATTATAAACCGCATTCTGACCGTCGCGGAAGCGAGGACTTTTTATTTTATTTTATTTTGGACGAGTGTGTTATCGTGTGCTGGCGGCCGACACCGTCTGGCCTACATAATACGCTAAAGCGCCCGGTGAAACAGACGGCTCGAGGGAAAATGCCTTGACGCACGCCCTGCTTGTGCGGGAGGTGTGCCAGGACCCAGTGGTCTTTCCGGGCACCCCAGGCAGCAGGGGGTCGAAGAGGGCCAACGCCCGCTGGAACCTCGCGGGCGTGAGCCGATTAGATGGAAGAGATGACGCATCGATCCCCAGCGTCGAGGCCAGATGTAAGTCGGTTGGGCCAGCGGGCACGAAGCTGCGGCGCGGAAGAGCGCTGGGCCGCTCACAGCGCACGGGCCAGACGAGGTCGGCTGGTTCTTCAGACAAGGAGGCGAGAGGCGCCGGGTTACGGGAGTCGATGTGCGAGCACTGTTACTCACGTGATTGATATCTTTATCGGACCGGCGAACCGAATATCGAAGTCACGAGTCACGACGCCGGTGCCAGCGTTGGCATGTTGCTGCTAGTAACCGACAAGATCACTTCGCAAGGCAAGTATACCAACTCTTCCGCACGGTTTAGTACTCAGTTACAGACTACTGATTTCGCCCTCTGTGGACTGGAACACGAAGAAGCGATTGTCAGGTTACAGTGCAACCTTTTCAATGATGCTCACTGATGATCATCCCGTTGTGAACCGTATTTGCCAGCGATCTGCTATTTGTGTGCACAGGAATGCAGTCGCATGATAACGCTGTAATTCTAGCCGGATCCAAAAATAAAACCCAAGTGCTGATGCATTTTGGCTTTCCAGTGAGACGGACATGATCTTAAGGCCGGCTCGGCCACATCATCTTCCCTCGATCTGAGTCATCCAAGTCTCTCTCTCCACCGAACCACTATGTCCTCGCAGCCGGTAGATGAGGAGACCCCGTTGCTACAGGCTCGAAGCCACAAGAAGGGCAGGACACCGCTACCCTGGCGTCAATTCTCCATCATTCTTTTCCTTCAGTTGGCGGAGCCGCTCACTTCCCAGGTGATCGCTCCGTTTGCCCCGCAGGTTCGTCCTGGTTCTCTAGTACCGTATGCCGTCCTATGAACTGCCTTCCTTTCAAGCTGGTACGGGATATTGGTATTACGAATGGTGATGAAACTCAGGTTGGGTATTATGTTGGGCTGCTGGTGCGTCTTCATGATCTCCCCTCCGATCCCACCTCTCACTCACTTCCTGAATGGTTAGCATTCCCTATTCTTTGCAACGCAAGCCCTCACTGTGTTGCACTGGAGCCAGTTATCGGATCATATCGGCCGGAAGCCTGTCATCCTGACAGGCTTGTTTGGCTTGTCTGCATCAATGTATTGTTTTGGTGTATCAAAGACCTTCTGGGGACTTGTAATGAGGTACGTTTTTCCCGTTCTAACTCCACTGACTTCACGGTATATCTGCGGTTCAGTCGATCCCTCAATGGCGCCTTAAATGGAAACATTGGCGTTATAAAAAGCATGGTAGTAGAAATCACAGATTCCACAAATCTCGCACAGGCATATGCTTTTATGCCGATTGCTTGGGCTAGTGGGGCTACCTTGGGGTTAGTCATCCGTTCATTGTGGTACAGTTCTGTTCATCCAGGCATACGCTTCCTGTATAGCCCGTACGTCGGCGGTTCGTTATCAAAACCTGTAGAACGGTTTCCGGATATTTTCGGAGATTGGGAGTTTTTCAAGACGTATCCTTATTTCTTGGCGTGTGGTATTCCCGCGACGTACACTGCCATTGCTTGGCTTGTTACCTTTCTGTTCTTGAAAGAGGTTGATGCGACGAACATACATTTCTGCCATGCCTTGTTGAATGTCGTTGCTAGACTTTTCCTCGCTACGTCCCACTCGGTCAGTTAATTAAGGCCAGGTTTAGCCAGAAATTCTCGGTCAAATGTATACCGCCCACACCCGAATCGTCCAGCGAAACACTGCAGAACGAGAATATCGAGGAACCTAGGAAAGGGGACGAAACTCCACTGCCCATACGCGCGCTCATAATACCACGTGTGCTCATCGCAGCAGGGAATTATGCAACTCTCTCTCTAATAGACATCGCATTCAAAGCTATACAGCCACTCTTCTTTGCAACGCCCGTAGAGCTTGGAGGGCTTGGTCTGGATCCACCACAAATTGGCAACATTCTCTCCGTCTATGGTGTGACGGTTGGGTTATTCCAAATATTTTTCTTCGCGGATTTACACGATCGCTTTGGTTCCAAAGCCATTTATTCCGTTGCTATGGGTTCCGCCATTCCCGTCATCCTCACTTTTCCACTGATCAACGTTCTTGCCCGAGCTGGAGCAGCGGGTGGCATAATCTGGTGTGTGGTCGCGATACAACTCGCTCTGTCGATCATATTTAGCCTAGCATATTGTGAGCCGTATTCTGTTACTCACGAGCTTCCACTGTTCATCGACGCATTTACAGCATGCATCTTCATCTACATCGCGGCAGCTTCTCCAAACCGGGCGTCTCTCGGAGCTACCAACGGCATCGCACAGCTCCTTGTCTCGATCATGCGTGCGATCGGGCCCGCCACGGCGACATCCATGTTTTCGATCTCCATTAAAACACCCGAACACGCGTGGTATGTATACTATTATCTACTCGTCCTCGTCTGCATCGGCATCTGCGCCTCGCTGTTGTTGCCACGCAAGGTTTGGAATCGGGCATCGGACTGACATGGATTCGGTGTGGCACACCCTTTTATCGCTTGTTTCGTCGACGTCGGTAATGGACTGTTGAATAGCATTTGTAGCATCCATAGCACGCTCATGATCGTCACGCCGATCGCATCACGCTTGATAATGTACACTTCTTGATTCAGCTGTGGGCGGTGTGGGCAGATGGGACTGATCACAGTCTTGGCCAATTTGGGTTTATGTAACGTCACTCACCTACGTAGTAGGGGCATGCATGTTCCCGCAGATGGAGAACGCTGGTGAGTTGCCTCAACATCCAGCTTGCTATCACGAGCTGGACCGGATTCATGCTCGCATCCAAGATCGCGCACGGTAGACCGGTACGAAACTGTGTGGTATATCGTACATCTTTGAGCTATGCGACAAGTGTCCATGGTGTAGGCGCCCTCGAACCTCGCGATCGAGACCGACGAAGGCGGTATGAACTCTGCCACAAGCCCGTACTTGGCGACTCTGGATACCTTCGGGCCGTAGCCTACTCCGCTCGCCTAAGGTTTCGGCTCCCGTTCGTCCGAACAGCCCAAAGCGGGCATCTTCCCAGAATTCGAACTCGGCCAGTCATGGCATGACGTGTACGGTGACGTCAGAACGATGAGGCGCCGACATGATCCGAAGTTGCCTGTCCTGGCGCGTCCGGCCGTCAAGCAAAATGGTTTGCGATGACCGTGATGGGCACCACCCAACCGGTCCCGCTAGAGGTAGTGCACTTGATGTTTCCTGACTTGCTCGAGTGGCAATCAGGGAGGGAGCGAGCTGGTGATCATGGAAGGTCACCACTTTGCAGTTTTTTAGCTGGATGTATATCTGTGATCGTTGCCGCGATGCGGCGCATGCGACTTTAGACGCAGACAATGCAACTGCCAGTGCGGCAGAGGACACCAGTATCACTTGCATCGACTGTTCGAGGTGCACACTTGCAAAAGGTGGTTTCTTTACGAATTAATCTGCAGTTTACATCACACTCAACGCTAATATACTGATATGAGGAATGCTCACATTGAGTAGCCATCCGTCCCGCAATCGTTTCTCTGTCTGTAGATATCTGCGGCTATCCTAGTCGAATCGTTATGAGAGCCAACTGCTGGCGCTCTTTTTTGAGATGATCCCCACAAACGTGCGAATGCTAACGTCGGCAGCAAACCACTCATGAATCGTACTTGTTGCAACGCATGCTAGAGCAGAGACGTGTTCACATTCGATTCGTCCCTGGACAGTGGCGTGACTTGCCAGAAAACGAGGTAGCATGCCCAAGCTAGTTAGTTATGCCGACGGATAGATGATTGCCATTCCTTAGCTAGTAGCTCCATGGGAAACTCCTCGGTCCTCTTCCCTCTGCACCTATTCCTCCCAGATTGCGAGCTACTCTCCGAGGAAGAGCCATCTATAGTTGAATGGAGGCTTGCGCTCAGACTCGATCGCAAGAGGATCTGGTCCACAAGGAGTAGTCCGTCTGTGACTTGGGAGAGTAAGAATGATTTTCACGAACATCAACCTGACCCGGTTGGACCGGCAGTTCCGGTAGCAGTTTAACTGCTTGTAGCACCAGACTTCAAAAATGGGTAAGTCGACGTTCTCCGAACGTACACTACGTAACCAGCGAGAGCCGCTTGATCCGAGGGTGCCCAGCCGCATGAGCGCTGCGACTTGTCTGTTGGATCTGCGGTGGGCATGTCGTTTTTTGACTGTTACTGCGCTGGTTGAACGGTGCGAGCCGCTGACGTCAACGCCAACGGAGGGTTTACATAATGTTCCTCGGACCGAGGAGCTCGGTCCGGAACCGCAGCGCCACTGGAGCCTGTCAGTGCCAGTCACGGTGAGATGGTTGCTTGCATGTAATGTCATGAGGCTAGTGACACCTTGTCCGGAAAAGAAAAAAGATACCAAAGAGAACATCTCCCTAGACCCGCGCCGAGCATCCTCGATGTCCTTTCAACGGTCGTGCACTCCATCATGATGCGACCACCCCGTGGTTCTAGCCCAGTCCAAAAATAAAACCTAAAACTCAACGGAGATGCTTATCCATTACCATTATTAACCGAGACGGACGTGATCATGAGCTCGGCTGGGTCACGGAAGATCTTCTCCCCGTCGGAGTCACTCTTTTCTAACGAACCGTCATGTCCTCCCAGATGGTAGACGAGGAGACGCCGTTGCTGCATCAAAAGCAGAAAAAGGGCAGGACGCCACTACCCTGGCGTCAACTCTCTATCATTCTTTTCCTTCAGCTTGCGGAGCCGCTCACTTCTCAAGTGATCACTCCTTTTGCTCCACAGGTTCGTCCTGGTTCTCCCGCGTCTGATAATGGCTTTTTATGCAAGTTGCCCCCTTTCCAGCTGGTACGAGATATTGGTATTACGAACGGTGACGAAACTCAAGTCGGATATTATGTTGGGCTGCTGGTGCGTCCTGACGAGTTTCCTCGCCGATCATGCCCCTCACTTGCCTCCCGAATGCTGTAGCATTCCCTATTTTTTGCAACACAAGCCCTCACTGTGTTACACTGGAGCCGATTATCGGACCATATCGGCCGAAAGCCCGTCATTTTGACAGGCTTGTTCGGGTTATCTGCATCAATGTATTGTTTTGGTATATCAAAGACCTTTTGGGGACTAGTCATGAGGTACGTTCTTTCCATTCTGGCTCCAACACTTTCCCAAAAAAATCCGATATAGCCGATCACTCAACGGCGCCTTAAATGGAAATATTGGCGTCATGAAAAGCATGATGGTAGAAATCACAGATTCGACAAATCTCGCACAGGCATATGCTTTGATGCCGATTGCCTGGTCTAGTGGGGCTACCTTGGGGTCAGTCATTCGCTTATCATTATATGACTTTGCTCATCGGGGCATGCGCCTCGTGCTTAGCCCTTATATCGGCGGTTTGTTATCAAAACCTGTCGAACGGTTTCCGGATATTTTCGGGGATTGGGAGGTTTTCAAGACGTATCCTTATTTGCTGGCGTGCGTCGTTCCCGCGACGTACACCGCCATTGCTTGGCTTGTTACCTTCCTGTTCTTGAAAGAGGTCAGTGCAACGAACGTACATTCCGTCATGTCTTGTTGAGTGTCATTTCCAGACTCTTCCTCGCTGCGTACCGCTTCGTCAGTTAATCAGTGCCAAGTTCTGCCGAAAATCGTCTGCTGAAAGCATACCGTCTACACCTGATTCATCTAGCGAAACACTGCAGAACGAGAGCATCGAGGAGTCTCGAAAAAAGGATGAAACCCCATTACCTCTCCGAGCGCTCATAATACCACGTGTACTCATCGCCGCGGGCAATTACGCAACACTCTCCCTGCTAGACATTGCATTCAGAGCCGTACAGCCACTCTTCTTTGCGACGCCCGTAGAGCTCGGAGGGCTTGGTCTGGATCCACCACAAATTGGCAACATTCTCTCCGTCTATGGTGTGATGAATGGGCTGTTCCAAGTATTCTTCTTCGCGGATTTACATGATCGCTTTGGTGCCAAAATCATTTATTCCGCTGCCATGGGTTCCGCTATTCCCGTCATCCTCACTTTTCCATTGATCAATGCTCTTGCCCGAGCTGAAGCGGTGAGTTGGATCATCTGGTCCGTGGTCGGGGTACAACTCGCCCTCTCGATAGTGTTGAACTTGGGATATGGTGAGCCATGGTTTGTCGGTCACGAGTCCGCCCCACTTACCGGTGCGTTTACAGCGTGCATCTTCATCTACATTACGGCAGCCTCTCCCAATCGGGCGTCTCTCGGGGCCACCAACGGCATCGCGCAGCTCTTCGTCTCGATCATGCGCACCATTGGGCCCGCCACGGCGACGTCCATGTTTTCGATATCCATCAAAACCCCCGACCGTGCGTGGTATGCGTACTATTATCTCTTTTTCCTTGTTTTCGTCGGCGTGAGCGCCTCGTTGTTGTTACCCCGCAAGGTGTGGAGTCGGGAGACGGACTGACATGGATCCAATTTTGTATCATCCTTTTTTTTAAATTTATTTTTGGCTTGGCGACCTCACATTGGAACATTGTTGTTATGCCCCCTTTTCTTTAGACATGTCAAATTGCATTTGTAACATCAGTCATGGGTGCCGTCCATGAGCGTCGTGATTCGGAAATATAACCTTGTTGATTCAGTGCGGCGTCGGACCACGTTGGTGCATGCGACCTAAAGTCATTGGCGGTGCACATACATATGGTGTCCGGTCAAACGCGTTGGACAGCCACTGCGAGCAACGGATCAGCATTGCTAATCGACCTAGGGGTGTATGCATCCGTCCCACCGAGTGTTCGGCTTGCCGTTACGGTCAAGGCGTGGGCTCGCATACCGGGCCATACCCATGCAACCGGGACGCGTACGGCGCAACTCTTTGCGTGGTAGCCTGAATCGCCGGTACGGCACAGCGTCTTGGCACGCGGGGCGTCGAAGACCCGTATGCGAATCCGTTCTCCCTCGTGATCTCGTCCGTCCCTGTCCTTCTCTTGTCGCATCAGTTCACCCGCCCAAGAACGCAGGACAGGCTCACGACGCACCTCGGGGCCACACGCAGGCTTGCAGTTGGCCATGAACGCCGATCCAGCCACGTCGCCCGGCGGTCCGAGCCCGCGACTCACTCTGTAGGGTGGACCATCCATCCCCGCCGGGCCGCGCCATGGTGTTCAACAACAGATCGAGGCCGGCAAGAACGCCTCCTCATGACAGGGTCTCCGCGCGCGGTACATCTGGCACGCACTGGCTGCAGGACCCCGTGCGGCGCGGGGAAACGGTGTCTCGGGAGCGGCTATGACGATCCGTCGGAGCAACTGATACGGAACGATAAGGTGCCTGATCGCGGTTGGGATTGCAATGGTGGCGACATCAAGGACGTCGTCCGTGCGTTGAGACATCGCGTCCATCGGAGCCGTGGAGCAGCAACGGTTCGTGATGAACCTAGATGAGCGCTGTCCAACCAGACCCGCTGGACGCCTGCGCTCGACGTGCCCATCATTCTTCACCTGCTTGAGTGAAAGGGGGCGACTCGCAGAAGGTCACACATCAGGAGAGATCCCGCTGGATGCGAATATGCACCTGCAATACAGCCTGGATCGTGTATCAACCTCGTCGGTAATTGGTCATGCCGCTCATGAGCAAGGACTTTCGTTGTCGAGACACGACCTATCCGAATGCTGGTATGCATATTTGAAGTTCAAATCCTAATCGCCGCGCTCTTGGATGTGAGTGTTTCGCCTGGGTGCATGAGCATGGCGCGTAGATTAAGGATTGGTCGGGTCCTATACGGTGTCCTAGGTGTAAGACGCTGAGGCCTCGTTGCGGAACTTTGGGGCTGAGCCGTCGGCATACATGTTTCCTCCCTCTTGAATGCCGACGGGAACGGATGCACGTTGCTTTGCGCCAATGGGAGGAACGACGGGAATCTCGGTCAGTTTGAAACATCGAAACAGAAGCAGGAAGCACCTGGAGAAGCCGACGGAACGAGAACGGTCCGGCCAACGCACGAGATGCGTAGCCGACGGGGGGACGAGTCTGAATCCGAGGCGTAAACGCCAAGTCTTCATGTACAAGCAAGCACGCTCGACTTGGACGGATCCTGTCGGATCGGGAGTGGGCCCGTTGTTTGGTGGGAAGCCAGTTGTGCTCGGCTGGCATGCGCCCTGGCTGCAGGAACGACGGGCCTTGCTTCGGCGTAACCTACCGTATGAGCCGGGACATGAGCGTTCTGTCCCGGTGGTATGGATCCGGCAGCCGATGCCAACGCCGACGGGTGGAAGTGTTTCCGTGCACCGTAGGGTGGTAGAGAGTTGGCTCCAGCCGACGGGACAGCTTGCGATCAAGAGGCCACCAGCTGAGACTTGCGCATACCAGGCTATCATGTTGACTGTCGACGGATTAGAGACGCGTTCAATGTTGAACATCGCGTTCTGAACCAACACAATCGCAATGGACGAAATCAACAAACTGGCGTCGTCCATCGACTTTGATGGACCCTACGACGACAAAGGGCACGAAGACATCTACGGTCCCGTCCACCCGCCCTTCCTGCAGCTGCCACGACTGACCGCGCTCGCAGACCTCCTCGGCGCCGTCCCCCAAGACGAGGA